>QEOT01009059.1:82233-149390 GCA_003123785.1 Pterocarya stenoptera | reverse complement strand
GAGGGAGGGTATCAAAGGAAATGTTTTCTGCAATCCTCTAAATAGGATATGTTTTCTTATAGTTATCTTGTATTTAAATTACTCTTATATTTAAATTACTTATTTGGATAAAATCAGTTAGTCAGTCAGTTAGTTAGTTAGTTAGTCAGTTGGAGATTTTATCCAAATCCTATCTTTGTAACATCAGAACTATTTGTCTATTTAAATGAAAAGAATACCTCAAGAGGGTACACGACATTATTGACATGTCGAACCGAGGGAAGAGATCCCCTTCTGCAGGCAAGATACTTGTGACAAGGAGGCAACGTGCAACCAGTCAAGGTGTAAGGCGAGCAACACATTGTAGTGAGCTGACAGATGCTGGACAACACAAGACGACAAAGGAAGGTTTGTCTGACACCATGCAAGCAAAGGATGTGCTCATTGTACAAAGGTGAGCAATGGGCAAGGACAATCTCGATGAAGAGATGGGAGCTCTTTGAGATAACATGGAGGTGCTCAGGGGGCAACATGTGTCATACCCAATGCTCATGCTCCATCAGAAACATCATATCTTGAGTATGCCTAGAGAAGTCAGAACATGGACATCGAAGGTTAATCTCCTGACCTCAAAATAATGACACTATGCCACATGGGAGACCCTCACTAGGGGTAGGACTGCAGGACTAGACTAAAGAGAATATTGTAGGAACGTGCATGCCTTATCTCATCAGTCACTCAACCTCTACAATTACCCAAGACTAAAGTACAATTGGATGACTAAGATTGAAGGTCTCTCATTCAAGCAAGATAGAGGTTGGAGGAATGTTAGGATTATGATTGGTAGTCTTGTCATATAAAAGGCATTGGGCAAGAATCAACATCTATATTTTAAGATCGTAAAGTTTTCCTCTTCGAAGTCTTCAAGGAAGCAAGGAACTCAAAGAACTCCATGACTGAAAAGTTAGTGTCTACACAACTTTAGTATAGAAATAGTTTTCAGGCAGGTTAGTTCCTATGATTGACTGAGAATGTGGGGTAACTGTTTGTGGGTATATTTCAGGAATTCCATATTCTGTTCCTCATCCCTCTTCTTACATGAAAGTGCATCTTTTCTTCATTATATTTATTAACTATCTTTATGTTGTGATATTATGATGTGATTTGAGATGTTGTGGTTCAAGGTGTTGTGCCTTCTGAGCATTGAAAATCATGGGATTGGGTTAGGAGTCCTCGTCCTTTCTAATGGCACGTTACCATGTGTTTCATATGGGTAGAGGGATTCTCCGTGGCAATCAGGGAGTAACATTTTCGTGTTGGCCTCATTGGAGTGAGACCCGTCAAATTTTGGTGATTGAGTTCACATGTTGTCTGGGTTTAGACATTCCCCATGTCGGATGGATGGAGTGATTTCCCGTTATTAATGTTATGATGATTACTATTTGTTGATCTATGTGATTTACTTAAGAGGGTGATTTATTGCCATGCTTATGCATACGTATGATTTGCTCAAAAGGTGATTCCTTGCCATGTCTAGGAATGCATGTGTTTTGTCCAGAGGGTGATTCCTCGCCATATGCAAAATATCCGTGTCCCTAGCTTTATTTACATAAACTGGTACATACATATTCATTACCATGATCTCTCATTATTAGCATTGTCATGAGTTTTTAACTTCGTAAGGTTTCATAGAAATCTAACGGTGTTGGTCTCACTAACGGTTTTGTTCATCGGAGCCATATACCTTGATGCAAATATAGTTAGGAGAATTATCCAAAGGGAGAAGGATTAGTCCAGCTGGAAGAGTAGCCATGAAGGCCTGACTCTGTTAGTGTTTATCCTATATTTAGGATGTTTGTTATAGTTAGTAGACGAGCCTCTATGGTTTGGAACTTGTTGATGTTAGTGAGGGTAGGGGTGTAACCAGTTCAATTTGGTCCGGTTTTCAGTTTTAAAAAAGTAATGCTGCACCAGTTCTACCATTAGAAAAAAAAAAAAAAATTGTTGCCATATAAAAAATCTGTTGCCATAAAAAAGGACATGTGACTGAGAAATAACCAAGGATACTTTTGGCCTTCATGGTGCTGTTGTTGTTGTTGTGGTTCTAGGAAGTTAAAAGTCAGAATAAAGGTGAAAGAAGCTTGCTTTGGGGACTCTACAGAAAGAAGAAAAAAATGATGGGGAAGAGCTACATGAAGAAAGGATCTGAACCTATGTTTGATCTTGAAGATATTGAAGAAGGACTTGAAGGGTATGATAAGGAGAAATCATCACTCATGTCACAAAAGAATTTTGAGAAACGGTTCGGACAAATCTCCAGTTTTTATTGCTTCCACTCTTATCCAAGATAGTGGCCTTCCTGAAGGGACTAATCAAACTATATATGCATGCTAGTGATAATATATTATATGATGTATTTATCCTTGATATATATATATATAGTTTATATTAATAGCATATATGTTTAAGATTAAAAATTAAAAATTAAATTTTATTTTATATTAATTTTATGTTATAAAATTAAAATTTTTAATGTTATATTAAATAAGATTAATTTTATATTATATCAAATATTATATTAACTTTATGTTATTTGATTATTATGAGTAATAGGATTTGAAAATTTAATCTTATATTAATTAGAAATTTAGCATATAACATAAAATTATTTTATATAATATAAAAAATCATATAAAATATATATATATATACAAATCGGTCCGGTCTAGTTCAAACCGGTGCTAGAAAAGGAGAAACCAAATCAACTAGATTCGGCCGGATTTTAAAAAACTAAAACCGGTACCAAACTGAACCGGTTCGGAATCGGACCAAATCCACATGTTCACCGGTTTTTTTTTCACTCCTAAGTGAGGGAGTTATGATGGTCTGTAACTATATTTGAGACGAAGTAACAATAACTTGTGGCTATTACTATTATTGAAGGTTATTTAGTACATCTCTAATACTGATTAGATTAGTCTTGGACTAATCCCAGTCGCTCTTTAACAATTCCACTACAAACCATTGTGACTTGTGTGTGTGTAGCCGAACGGTTAGTATCTCAAGCACCACGGTTCCTTGCCGAGGAACTATCGAGGGACATGGGCCGAGGGTAACACACCCATGAAGCTATAGCTAAGAATATCCATAAGGAATATCTTCAGTTGCAACTCCAAAAATAGCTTAAGCTAGAAGAGATACTCTAAAAACAAAAATCTAGAATAATCTGTACAAGCAAGGATCTCAACATTTAAATATTTCCACTTATGTATTATATTTAGATCAAACAGGTCAGCCTATTGGAAAGGCAATGGACCATTTTGGGCAAATTATGGCCCAAGAATCCGTTTTTGGAGTCTTTTGGTCCAATTTTGGATTGTCCTCAAGTTCCTTTTAATTATTTGTCTTAAAAAAACTATACACAAGGGGACATTTGGACAAAGAGACGAGATATGAAATTTTTAAAATTTTAAATCTATTTAAATTTTTTTTTTCAAATATCATTCAAATATAAAATACATTTCAATTTTAAATCTTCAACTTTTTTTTTTCAATCATTACCTGATTATTATCCAAATACAAAAACTAATACAAATTTTACAAATATCAAAATAAAACACAAAAATCAATATAATTTTTTCAAACTTCAAAACAAAAATTAGTTTCATAATTAAATTCAAATAATTTTTTAACTTTATAATACTTTTCTTCAACTTTTTCTCTCATTCTCCAGAACCCACTAAATATTTTAACTCAAACCATTTTATTACTATTCACAAAATTCTAAGATATCCAATGTGTACAAACGAGCCCTTAGTCTACTCTAGGCTTGCTACCCCCCGTAGCAGGCGGGTAGCGAGGCTCCCGCCCTTGCATTTTTGGTCCATATTCTGTTTTTGGGGTCTTTTGGGCCAATTTTGGACTAAAACCTGGTTTTCACTTCAAAATTTCATATATTAATACAAAATTTGAAAATTTAAAATCCATAACATTAAATCTTATCTCTAAATGTAAATAAACCTAATAACCTTGCTAACTAATAATTCTAATCTATTACAAAGTAGTCTAAAACTAATACACATTAGCCTAAAACTATTACAAGTTAATCTAAGAAATTACAAATAGTTTGCATAAGTTAGGAATAACAATATTAAAAATTACAATATATAAAAAAGGGAAATAAAGGTAACAAAATAAATCATTGGCAATGATCTCTTGCTGAGTCCCTCTAACTACAAGTAACATCATAAAACCTAAAGAAAAATAAAAATAAAAAACAAGGATGAAAATGAGAATATGAATCATAAAATGTCTAAAAACTAAAAACATCTCAATTAGGAAAAAATATTAACATAAGTAAAATTTAAAAGAATTAATTAACAAACCAATGGTATATCAAAGTTAATAATGGTCGAATTGTGTATAATTTAACTATTTTTAAATAAAAATATTATCACAATTATGTGGTGTTAACCCTTATATTTTTATTAGTCTTGAAAATTTTATTTTTCTCACTTAACTTTGAATCTTATCTTGAAGAAGGAATTGAAGTTGGGAAGAACTGTACGACTAATATGACGTTGACGTGGATTGCAAAATCTTAGTTCCTTTTCCGTTAATAATTTATTCATTGTTTAGGTTAATTTACATATTAAGATTTATCTTACTTCTTTTATTGTGATTAGCTTATCAAATTTACTATTTCATGCCCCCATAGTATTTTAAATACTATTGAGGTATGTTAGCTTCTGAGACAGTGCTGAAAATGTGGGGCAAATGTTGTGAGTAAGTTATAAAATTTAGCCTTGCATATTCTGTAACTTTTCCTTTTCTTCTAATGAAAATAATATACATTTTCTTCATTATGTTTATGGACTATGTTGACACTGTGATTTTTAGATGATGAGTTTGAATGGTTCAGATTGATGATGTTGTGGATTTTCGAGTGCGTGGGTCTTATCGTGTGTCAATCATCATGGACGGATGGAGGAGTCCACGTGTCAATCATATGACACATTGCCACAAGTTTCATACAAGGAGTAAGGGTCCTCGTGATGATTGGGGTGAAGTGCTTTTGTATTAGCCTCACTTGATAGAGGGGTCAAGAGATTCCAAGGGTATATCATGTGTGGTGTCTTTGAGTTGGTTGACTGGGTAGAGATTGTCCCCAAGCCAATCCAATATATCTTGATGTGTGTTGGATGATTTGCACTTCTTACTTTTGGAAGAGCTTGCAAATGGTAATGGGCACCAAGCTAAGATTCAGTAGTACAGGCCAACAAACAGTAGGAAAGGACACTCCAGACATTGGAGGACATGCTAAGAGCATGTGTTCAACTTTAAGGGTCCATGGGAGAGCCACGTCCCACTCATCGAGTTTGCCTACAATAATAGTTACCTGGCAACCATTCAGATGGCCTCTTAGGAGGCTCTGTATAGGAGAAAATGTAGATCGCCTTTATATTGGGATGAAGTAGGAGCTAGAATGTTTGGACCGGAGATCATACAAGAGATGAGGGAGTAAGTGAAGCTCATATGGGAAAGTATGGCTACCACTCAAAGTAGGTAGAAGAGCTACTCTAATGTAATAACGAGGGAGTTGACCTTTGAAGAAAGCGATTGGGTGTATCTCAATGTATCACCCATGAAGGGAGCAAAAAGGTTCGGGCTAAATGGAAAATTAAGCCCAATATATATTGGACCTTACAAGTATTAAAGAAAGTAGACACAGCGGCGTATAAAGTGGCGTTACCTAAGAAGTATGATGGGACCCATAACGTGTTTCAAGTTTTCATTTTTGAGGAAGAGTTTCAAGAAACAAAAACCCTGAATGATTAACCCAAGTTTGGTTCCATTTTAACCAAACCTCATTTACGAGGAAAGACCCGTACGAGACATAGATGGGAAGAAACATAGACTATGGTCCAAAACCATACTATTGGTGAAGGTGCAATGAGGAGATGCTGGAAACGAGGAGTTTACATGGGAAAGTGAACAAGTCATGCCAAAGTAGTTCCCATATTTATTCGAGATGCAATAAGTGGGCTATAACGCATGTAGCAAGGGTAGTTTGGATAATTTGAAGGTAGGAGTGCCCTTTTAGACGACAATATATAGAGCTTTCAAGTTATAATCATGGTACGAGAGAAGAGGATAGCATGAAAGATAGCTGTACCATTAGAAATAATTCATCGATTCAAGGGAGAACGACTTGAAGGGGCAAGGCTAGAAGCAGATTTTGGCAAGCAAAGGTGGAATGTTGCCGCGACAAAGAAAGCTCTCAGAGGGCTAGGGATTAATGACTAAAATGTTGGACCACGACAGTACAACTGTATCACATTGTAGGGGGGAGAAACGAACTATCTAGAAACGTGATGAACAAGAAAAGGAAAAGGGTGGGGATTCACCAATGTCCTGTGATACCAAATCTAGTGGAGGAGCTAGCATAAGAGAGAGCAGTGCTGGAAGGTGCACCAAAAGCAGCCGATGAAGGTTTGTTGGTGGATAGAGATGGGGGTAGGCCTTCACCTCAAGCGGTGTTGACAAAGAACATTGAAGGATGCCTCAACTCATGAACATTGCTTGAAATGTCATATTGAGGGATAGTCCTCACCAAATTTTGAGACAAAATTCCTAATAAGGAGGGGACAATGTGAGGATTGCGCCATCGCAAGGGGACATACAACTTTCCAAGGACAAGTGGAAGGTAAAGAAGAGATCATTTTCTCGGAAAGATGGAAGACGAGGTAGTGGTGGCCTACAGAGTGCAGCTAGTCCACTAGGGTGAGCATCACCATGTGAAAGGCCGAGCTAACACACCTCAGCACAGTGAAATAATGAATTTGTCACCCGGAACCGGTCATGCAAGAAAAGGCGCCAACCATACGGAGAGAAAGATTGGTGCATAGGGCAAGCATCAATCAAGGACAAGACCCATACAGACATAAGGACTTTTCGTGATAACATGAAAATGCTAGGAGTTAGCAATGTCGTACGCAAAGACCTATACTCCACCTTAAAGGTCACATGTATAGTGAGTTTGTGGAAAAATGATTACAACACTGCAGGCCATATCATTTGAACCCAAAGGTATGGTCCAGCGGCATGTGGGAGACCCTTATTCGAGGAGGAAGTGCAGATTGGCCACAAGGCAAGCCACAAGCATGTACATGCCTTGTCCCATTAGTCTATCTCTGTCATCCTGAAGATGGATGACTGAGACTGAAGGGCTTCTATTCAAGTATACCTGAAGTCAGCAGTACGTCATAAGGACACCTGATAGTCCCGCTCTATCATAGGATTGGATAAGGGACAAAATTTCACTTTTGAGATCGTAAGAGTTTGAGTTTTCTTTGGAGCCAGAGTCTTTGGTGAAAGCAAGTGGCTTCAAAGAAAACAATGGAGGGAGTAGCTTCAACACCGCCATAGTATTATAAATACTAATAAGGTAGGTTAGCTTTTAAGACAGTGCTGGAAATATGGGGTAAATGTTGTGGGTATGTTGTATGATTTAGCATTGTATATTCTGTAACGTTTCCCTTTCTTCTCATGAAAATAATATACATTTTCTTTGGTGTTTATGGAATATGTTTATATTGTGATTTTGAGATGATGCGTTTGAATGTTTCAGATTGATGATGTTGTGGATTTGGGTGTGTGGTTCTTATTGTGTGACAATCATCATGGACGGCTTGAGGAGTCCCCATGTCATTATTACGACACATTGCCATAAGTTTCATATGAGAAGTAAGGGTCCTCGTGATGATTGAGATGAAATGCTTTTATATTAGCCTCACTTGATAGACAGGTTGAGAGATTCCTTAGGCATATCGCGTGTGGTGTCTTCGAGTTGTTTGACTAGATAGAAAATTTCCCTAGCCAATCCAATATATGTTCGTGTGTGTTGGATAATTTCAAACAGGCGAGTCAGCTTGCCTGTTGGTCTGGTGGGAGTGAGTCCCCAAGTCGAATGGTGAAGTTGTGATGCCCCACTCCTCGATAAAATACCTGGCAAGGATTCGTAGTGCCAAGGGTGTCAGTCAGTTGGCAACACTTGAGGTTTGAATCGGGTCAAGCGTGCAACATTCACATGGAAGTCCACGTGTAAGGAAGTAGATGTTGAATCACAGTGGAAAAGAAATATAGGTTAAATCTGAAGGCTAAACATTGTAGTACCAGAAGTCTAATCCATTATAATTCTCACCCAATATTCATGAGTTATTTCATTTATGCAAATAAATACACTTGTCCAAATATTAAGTTCATACCCCCAAAATGAGGCAAACCATCCACACATATAGTTACCTAACTTGTAAATATGTACAACTGCCAAAAAACAAAAGGGTAAACAAATTCTACGATCGAAGTAGGTTTTCCTCCTTGGGTATCACTCTTGGATCTATTTCTATATCAAAGTCTATGGTTCCAATGAGAGGCAATGCTCTTGCAATATACAATTTCATGTAACAAAATAAATGAACACATATATTAGTGCATGGCGAGAAATCACACTCTCAAACAAGAACACATGTATTTGTAAAAAAGGCGAGGAATCATCCTCTCAATAAAACACAATATATAAGCATGAAAAGGAATCACATTTTGAGGAATTACCCATTGTGCAAAACCTAGTACTTATATATGTATATGTTGCTGATGCTCTTAGGCAAGTAAAACAAGTCTTATTCATCACGTAGACAAACATTCATCATCTAAAATGGCGAAGAGGGAAGTAACTTCACCATTTGAAATAAGGGAATCACTCCCACTTGACCAATTTGCAAGTTGACTTGGCTATCCCACACAAGTCGACACTCACACAAAGATATACATGTTGCACCAGGAAATTGTCTACCCAACCAGCCAACTCAAAAACACCACACATGATACGCCTATGGTATTCTTCTTCCTGTTTACCAAGTGAAGCCAACATGATTTCTTTCCACCTCAATCATCTCGGAGACTCTCTCTGTGACGCCCTCAATTACTGCTTGGGATTTGGTGGACTCTGAAGCATCAGGACATGCAACATAATGTTACTTGCCATCGTCGTTCATGACAAATAAAGACACAATGCACCTAGCATGCATATAAAAATATGCAATATTAGCAGTGGATAATGTTTTTTTGACCAATACTATACCCTAGATATAACATATCCCAATTTAGCATAGCAAACTTCATAACATATAATAATAACTGACGTCCAAAAGTTATAGTGTATGTCCAAAGGTTCTATAACATCAAGAGTACTGGAGGCAATACTCCTTAAGTACATGAAAAGACTAATATAACTATTAGGCTAGCCTATCGAGTAGCTCATGCAACTTGGCCAAGGCAGTCAAAAGCCTATCAATAAAACGGAGCATTGAAGTGATGAGCTCTGCGTTGTTGGTTTACTACGTAGTCGACCTCCTCGAGTCGACCCTCTGTTGCATCTCTTGATTCTGGCATATGGTCTACCATTCTAAGAGAATGCTTAGAATGGTAGTTGGGACTACCAAGTGAGATTTGATTACAAATCTTAGCAACTTAACAATTAACTTAAACTTAAAGTGTAAAAATGCATGTGTGACAATAAAAACATGAATGTTGATGTGAACATGAGTAAATAAGACATTACTTGGCAAATAACATGACATGAACTAATATAAACTAGAATTGACATGAACTGAACTGACATGAAATGAACATGGACTGTACGTGAAATATCGTGACATGAAAATTGAACATCAAACTAAGACTTGAAATAAACATGGCTTGAACTGAAATTGAACTTGAACTGAAAATGCTAGCTCTTATGCATCCTGATTAAGAAATGGGAGCACTTAGATAGCTCCTATGCCTTCACCGTGAGTATCTTTTCTGTATTATGGCAAATTCTACTCATTCAATGTAGTACTCGGCAGCACGTATGCCTTGACCGCAATACTAGGTAGATCGTATAATCCTTGACTGTAGTACAAAACTGAACGTGAACTTGGAGTTTTAGTTAACAATTAAATTGGTTAATTAAACATAAACTGTGGATGCTACAAAAGATCCCTTTGAGCTATGTGCCCCTGTCAATATTGCATCATATCACATGTATCTGCATCAGCTATAAGTACGTTAACATATACATCACACCACAGTTATATGTACCAGTTGTGAGTACCTAATGTACACATTCCGTAATAGTATTTGCACCTATTCGAATGCATATAATATGAAATTTAACTGTGGTTGGCACCATTAGTGTCAGTGCCTGACTTCGGTCAGGCGACCAGTTACTTAGGCCCTATTCGAATCCATTTGATGATACTTTGTCAACCTAGAGAATTTTACATCAGTTTAAATATTCCAACGTGAACAATAAAGTTCCTCTAAGATATTGCCTCACCCTAGAATTTGGGGTTGTGATAAACATAAAAACTCAACTAACTTGAAAATACTATTTTTCGCAACGAACTTCGTACCCGTAACATAATATGGTGTGAAATGAAATGATAGATGACATGCAAGTATGACTAACAACATGGCATAAAATGATGTGCATGAAATATCAGGTAACAAATAATTTCGTACTTAAAAATAAAACATGACATGATGTAACATAACAAGTAACAAATAATTTTGTACTTGAAAAGAAAACATGACATAACATAACTTAACATATATATATATTTATATATATAAAACCTAACCATCATAAATGATGGTTTCTTACCACCATACATACACAAATACCCTGAGAGTATGTTAAAGGCTAACTTACAGTGATTGAAACATAACGTAAACTAGCGCAAAAAAACGTGAACTAAAATAAGATATTTCTAAGAGTAGAAACTCCTCATTAACAAATTTAGAAATATAAAAGTACTAAATCAAGGTAAAATTACCAATTTACTCCTCTACTTGTGGTAAAATCATTTTACCCCTAACTTAAAGATTTTGCATCATGAATTCAAAACTCACCAAAATCTATATTCCTGATGTAAATTTAGTCCTAAAACCAAATATCTAATCAAAAAGATTAAAAATAATTTACAACTAGAAGGACTTCACTATGGTCGAACCACTCTAAGGCAAAAATCAATACTTTGATGCATACTTGACCTTTAAACACACTTTCATGCTTAAAACGATTTCACCAGTTTCCAAAACAAATCATACCTTAGATTCTCAAATCATGCTAAGATATCAAAACATACATTCCATTAAAATCCCTTACATCAATAAACATGCCAAAACGTTAAGTTTTTTACCAAATAGAGCAAATCCTTGATGCTCTTAGATTATCATGCTTAAAAAAAATAAATTAAAGACTATAAAAGTCACAAAATATCATCCAACACAATTGGTTTGCACATTTATTCTAAAACCGAGTACTACATGTTTTGGTATTTCATCAAACCACTAGATTGGAATTTTCCATGAAGCAAACCATCAAGAAACAATATCATGTGCTTCATATTGAAGTCCTAAGATTAATCTAAGCATTAAACTTAACATCATATGGCAAAAATTGCTTAGAAACACAATACAACCTATAAGCCTCAAGTTTGTGTTTCAGCCAGATCTTAATATGCATAAAAATTCATTCCCTAAAGATTACAACTATTAATATTCACAAAAACTTCCTTACACATAGATAAAATTTCTAAGATCAATAAGACCATAGGAGCATGCTTTCATAAGAAAATATCCTAACTTACTCAAAACAAAAACTGTTTTTACACCTCCAGTTTCCAACTTTCTCATATCATGCAAAACTCTTAGTAAAAACTAATTATACAACAAATATGAATCCAACTTGCATGTTAATATATTAACTCTAAACCATAAAAATTTTAGACCAAGATCTTGTCAAGAACATCATATAAAAAAAAAAATCAATGAATAACACACATTGTCCAAATTATCACACAGTATGACTTTTGCACGCTTGAATAGAATTTTAACTAATCAAACCTCTATGAAAAATCACAAAACATATACCAATGGAAACTAGAATCAAATAGAAACAACTTAGATGAAGATCGTTTCATAAGAATCTACTTAAAAGGCTTCGAAAAAGGCCAGAAAAGCTGTTAGAAGTCGCCTTTTGAGTCTTGTCCAAGAAGGTGATTGGAAAGTCATCAAAGGATGAAGGGAAAGCTAGGAGGAGGGGCTGACTTAGTGGCCAAGTTAAGCCAATTTTTTGGGAGGTTTTATGCTAGAAGTGGTGAAAACCATGTGCCATACAACCCATAGTTTTGGGTTATCGTTGGCCATGAAGGGTGGTGGTTTTGGGGTTTCTTTTTGGCCTCCTATCCATACACTATTTGGACTAATAACTCGGCCATAGGACAGCCTTGGAAGTGGGAGAAACTTCCTCAATAAGCCTTGCATATGTGGAGCTTTTTAGTAGGCCGTAAGGGGCCTAAACTGACTAGGCCTCATTTGGGGTTTCAATTTCTTTCAAGGCCAAATCTAAATTTTCTTGACCTAATGAAAATACACGGGTATGAAAGAATAAATAAGAGTATAATAACATGAGTTTGAATGGTTGGTAGCATGTAAAATTGATTAAATGAAGTGATTAAACACTAAACTAAAATAGATTTCATTTTAGGGTTTGGGGTGACTATTTGGGATTTTTGGAAAACTGTTTAGGGTGTTGATTTTCACCAAGTATTTGGGATTTTAGTTGGATCTCAAGTATTTTTTATTTCACTCAGGTTGAAACCCTCTTTGGTTTGGTAAAAAATGAATGGTTGGATGGAATAGTGTTTGGCTTAGGTGGCATGATCACAATGCTTGATTTTCCATCATTTCCTTTACATCTTGGGTTCCTCTTTGTTCCAAGTATCCTAAACTATTCACCAAGTGTGGTTAAGATCTTACCAAGCATTCAAATAAAATTTCTCAAGACTAATTTGGGCATTCCACATTGTGATCTGAAAAACGATTTGATTGTGTGCTACACTGGTGTTACTATTCACTCCTAAAATGGTGAAAATTTACTTGCACCAAGAAATCCTAAATAATCATACAAAACTAGTATTGCAATTTGTTTCACAAATTTTGACTCCTAAGCGCCTCAAATAAATCAAAACATGTTTTCCAACAATTATCATCTGAAAAAGAAAAACAAAATCTTTTTTTATCGTGCCATAAAATGTAATATCACAGACCGTTTCTCATTCTCACAGTCCTAAGTACCTCAAATAAATAAAATCACGTATCTAATCTACACCAAAGAGGGTAAGAAAATGAAGCATGGAGACTCTCTTTGAGGTAGAAGGACTTGAAGTTGAATATCTTGTGTTGGAAGTATTACTTGAATGTTTCTAAGTAAAGGAAGTTTAGATTAGGTTTGGATGTTGAGATAAGATGAGAATTTTTGAAAATTTTGTGAATAGTGTTAAGATGAAAGTTTAAAATATTATTTTTTAATATTATTATTGTTTTGGGATTTGAAAAAGTTAAATTAAAATTTGAAAAAGTTGAATTGTTTATTATATTTTATATGGGGATTTGAAAAAGATGTAATGATGAAATGAGATGAGATAGAGATGAGAAATCTCATCTCTTCCCCCAAACATAACCTAAGTCAAGGGTAGTTTTATGCACATTCTAAGTTTAAGTTGCATATGCACTTGAAAATGAAATGGCGTAAAGCTATGTATATGTGTAGGTTGCCATCTGACACGCACATGAATGGACTGTATGAAATGAAAATAGCTTGAAGTCCAAGCAAATATTATGTTCCTACTCTTCTAGAGTTTTCTAATAATAGGAAAATGAAAAAGAAATATTTCTCTTTATGATGCTTCATGAAAAGAGATAATGCTTTATGATTCTATGCTAATACATTAATATTTAAAGTATATATATATAATGGCCTTCTTTTGCAGCCCCTTTTTAGGCAATTCAAGAAGAGTTGTATGCATGTAAAATGTATGTTATATGTGGTAGCTATTGCCTTTATGTCCCATAAAATGAAATTTTGAGATTTATGTTTGATGCTAAGAAATGATGTTTAAATGATGCGATGAAATGATGTTTAAATGATGCTTATGAAATGAAAAAGTCTAATAAATGAAAAGAAAGAAAAGGAAAGGATTGAAAGAAATTCGATGCCAAAGAGAGTTGAAAGTCCAATTATTCTTGAAATGACTTTTTAGTTTTACCATTACCCAAATATTATATGTTTACTTTCTTTTACCCCAGATTACGTACCAAAAACAACTCTCCTATTGCCCACTTCTATCGTTCTATTTTAGGTTGAGAGAGTTTGAGATTTCAAATTGAGGCCCCAAACTAGCCTGGGTCACGAATTGAAACCCAAATCTAGTTTGGGATTTCAATTTTGAGATCCCAAAATAGATTAGGTTAGGGGTTTAATTGAATCCCTGTCCTAATTTAGGGTTCCAATCCGAAACCATAAATTGATTTAGGTGTTTAATCTTAAGCCTAAGTTAGGTTAGGGGTCAAATTGAACCCTTAGATTGTTTAGGATCTTAGATTTGACACTCTAAAATCCTCTAGGGACTCAATCTGAACCCCTAAACTTATTTACAGTTAATTTACGATTTCGGATTGAAACCTTAAATCATCCCCCAAACGACATCTAAAATTGAAGCTAATCACATAATCCAACATATCCCACACAATCTAACCCTATAGCATCCAAAACACAATCTCATCCTCTTTTGAAGACAATCCCCTCATGCATTAAACATAGATAATCCAAAACACACCACACACCAACATTTAATTTATCTCTTTTGGCCTTCTATTTAAACACACACACCAATACGTATATTTAAATAGAAGTGCAAAAATGACAAATCACATATGGGTATGTGGTGTAGGAGATGATAAGTAGAGTTTTTCATAAAGAGTTTCTCTATTTTCATGCTTATTTTATTACACAAAATGTAGCTACAAATACATGGCCTCCTATTGATGGATAAATATGGTTAAAAAATGTTGAAGATAACAATTTGGAGACTGTTGAACCTTTGTGAGTTTTGAGTCCTATTTTTTTCAGAGGGTTATCTTTCTTCTACTCTAAATATTCAATTTGAAGCGCAAAAGAAATTTTTGTTTTACTCTTATTATTCCTTCTTTTGGCAAATTGCAAATAAATTCTTTTATGCCACATTTGAATCCCATAAAGTCATGGAGGTTGAAGAATTATGTTAGTCTTTAAGAGATGAGATTAGGTCATTTTTGTTTATTTGGAACCTCAAATTTTCTTGAGCCTATTGATTTGTCTTTCTTTCTTAAACATTTTTTTCCAAAGTGTATCGAGAATAAACTTGTTCAATCTACCTCGGTGCAGTGAAAATGTAGTGAAAATGTAGGAATTGCAAAAAACAAAAACAAAAAATATATATATATATAGAAATAGATGACAAAGGCAAAAAACAAAAAATGGTCAAATTGAAGAAGTATGTTCACATAAAAATATATCTGCAAGTGTACAGAATTGTAACAAGTAGTAAAGTGTTTTAAAGAAAACAGTTATCGAGCCCACATAAAATAATTATGCTATTGAGTATTGAAATTGACTAAATTAATTACCATTTGGAAAACTGAAATTTGAATAGTGGATTATCTAAATTTTTTTTTATATACTACAACACTATTAATAAAACCCTCACTTATGGTAGACGAAAACCGTGAAAACAAAACAAAGACCTTGAAAACAACACAGAGACCAGACCCAAAAAAGACTCTAAACAAGCCTATGAACAAAAAGAAGAGCAAGAAGTCCGATAAAACCAAATCGAATTAACTTCTTAACAAAGGCAAGCCAAAAACATCCAATCATAACAAACCTTTAAGGACCCGTTTAGCACCATCTTTAGCCAACCAATCCGCCATTTTGTTACTCTGATAAAAAAATTTTCTGCACCTTCGCCTACTTTGAGAGTAACATATTGCCCGCCCATATGAGCCAAACTCACCTCCAGAGTATTCTCCCAATAGATCCAACATTTTTCCCCCTCAACCAATCAATTTTTTAATCTACTTTTTGAAGTCCCAACACCCCTAATGTTCCAAACAATCAATCATTAGGAGGGATTAGAGAAACGAGTAAGCACTCGAGAATAGCTTCTCATTTTAACAAAACTTTTCTTCTTATATTTTCTTTTACCTTCTTTGCTCTCAGATTCTGTCATGTATTCTTTATCTTGAAGGAAAACTTCAGGATGAAAATCTGGTTCCAGTTCAGAAACAATATCCTCGGCAAAAGGTAACTCCTCATCTGGTTCTTCATTCGAAGCCATGGCATCTATCTCACTCTCCTGCTCTACAATCGGGAGAATAGGCACCTCCCTCTCAATTGATGCACAGGCAGCAAAAGTCGAAAGCACTATCCCAAGAGGTTGACCTACCATTAAGTTATCTGCTATGACAGAAGGCACAACAGTATCCTAAATAACAGCCTCCTCACTGGGTCCCAATATCCTTGCAATATCCAAGATCACAACAGTAGTAGGAATTAGTGGCTCCCCTTCAACATGAACTTCCTGCACCATAGGCACGTTAGGTCCCTCATCTTTCTATGAAATAAGCCCTATTGGATCAATGACAGCATCATGCCAAACTGCACTTGGAACCATGACATCACTCGATACCATGGTATCAATCGAAATCTCAACTCCACTCAAGCCCCGTCTCAGGAGCCGTGTTAGGAACCATCTCAGTAACCTTTTTAGGAACTACATCCGATTCTTTCTGCCCCTTCTTCCCTACTCGTATCTTTCCCATCTTTACCATTTGATCTGCCCAACAGGTCTTTGAATTGTGGCCTTGCATTCGGCACTTACAGTAGTAGGTAGGAAGTGTTTAAAAAATGACTTCTTACTTCCTACTAGATGGTAAGCCTGGTGCTCCAATCTAGAAGTGAGAGAGAGGTTCTTTGGCCACATTGACCTCAACACACAGTCGTGCCCCATCCATTCGAGAGAAACAATGCGTCGGATTATCCCAACGGATGAAAGTGTTGATAAGGCCATGAAGATACACAAGATCGCTACACTGTAAAAGTTAGGAGGGAGACCCGGGAGGAAGATCCAAACCGTTACCCATGAAAGCTCATCCTCATCCTTGAAATCCGGTGTCCATCTAAACACCCGGTAGAAGATCCCATTTATCTTACAGACATCTCTCGATACAGCCTTCGTGAAGTTAGCCTCGTTGATCATCCGAACTAATACTTTTCTTTGCCTTCTCATGGAAGAGACAACTGGGGTAGAAGAAAGGCCCCAGCAGTTGTTTATAAACGAACGCATAGCATCAAGGGAGGGGCGTTGCTTTAGGATCTTCAGAACCACCAAATAACGAAATGGTTCTGCAGATTTTGTGATCTCTTCACGTGAAAACTAAAAATATGTTTCGCTGTCGAACACCTTTGAAGCTCTGTATTGAAGCATCATCTCAGGGATGGGCTAGGGGACAGTGGCTACCAAATCGGCAAAAGAAGGCCGACTAGAACCACCATCTGCGGCTGCCATGCAGCCAACTGTGGAGACCCACGCAAGAAGCAAACCTAATTCTCACTATCTTGATTCTTGAATGAGTCGGAGATCATTCTTGGAGAGAATAAATTATCGGGTAAACGTTCAAAGGGAATAAAAGTTGCAGTCTATGTTTATGATTTTTTTCAAATCAGTTGTATTGTGTTTGGATTATCTAAATTAAATTGAAGAAAAGAACATTAAAATTAAGATTTTGAATATAATGAGAATAGATCTAAAGCATTTGACTCCACCTAGCAAATCTCACACAGTTTATTTTTCTTTGTTATAGAATCTCAATTATCTCAAGTTGACGATAAAAATTCTTTAACTATTTAATATTTTCTCTCGAACAATACCAAAAATATCTCCAACTAATAACTTCATATCTCTATGTGAATTTAACTAATTAAAGACTCATTAAGTTTTTTGGATTTTTCATGAAAATCACACTAGTCACAATAAAGCATCTCTGCTTTCGGTCAACCATTATAGAGCTTTAATCACAAATCATCTATCAGTCTCATTAAAATCCAAAAGATTGAATAATAGTTAGTTAAAAAATTATCAGCATTAAAAACAAGGAATAAACACTCAGGTTATGTTTGGGGGCAAAGATTAGAAATCTCATTTCTATCTCATCTCATCTCATCATTACATCTTTTTCAAATTTCCATATAAAATATAATAAACAATTCAACTTTTTCAAATTCTAATTCAACTTTTTGAAAACCCAAAACAATAATAATATTAAAAAATAATATTTTAAACTTTCATCTTAACACTATTCACAAAATTTTTAAAAATTCTCATCTTATCTCAACATCTAAACCTAACCTAATCATGGAAATATTGAAAATAAAATAACTTGGAATATAAACTGTGTTCAATGCTAGACTATATCAAAGTTCTAGAAAATAAAATTAGTTCATAATGAAATTAAAAAGAAAAAAAATAAAGCCAGTGTTCTTCGTTGGAGTCAGTTGCTGAAGTATTAGGCTCTCGCCTCTACCCTCCAGTTCCGCCTTCTCGAAGAACACTTCAATAATAAAAACTGAAACTCTAAGCTTGGACTCAGACTCTAAAACACAACTCTGATTTAGAACTCTAACCCCCTATTCATCCCACAAGTCGAGATTAAATAGATGTTGAAATTCAAATTTTGAAATAAGATAACTATGGCTACAATCTCACCTAAAGATCTGAAAAATAATTTCTAAACATAGATGTTAACATAAAAAGAATTATCCCAAGAATAACGGGATTATAAAAAATGGATGATTCACTGATATGTGGCTTGAATTGCAGGGTTTGGGAGGATTTGGTCACCAACAGATTCATTGCGGAACTCGGATTTGGTGGTCAACAGCAAATTGATTCCGGTAGGGAGGAATTATCCCATCAAGTAGATGTTGTGTACGCTTAATACAACTGGTGTGGAGGTCACAACTAAACGGATGTAGAGGTCACAAATGAACGGGCATGGAGGTCACAAATGAACGGACGTGTAGGTCATAAATGAACAAGCATGGAGGTCATAAGGACCACACAGACCTCTTCTCGCCTACCAAGTGGAAAGACTCCCGACCGAGATGAAAGACTCCTTTCACCTTTTCTAGTTGTTGCCCACAATGTCGTTTAGGTTGGTCTTTTAAGTTTGTCGTTTAGACTAGTCACCCAATCTAACCTCTTAGAGCCTTGTCACCAAGTCTTCACGCATTCTGGTCGTGAGTTTCCTCGCCTACCGAGAGGTAAGTCTTCCCACCTTTGGGCGAGAGGAATCTCTTTGCTACCCACGGGACAAGGCTCCTCGCCCAAATCTCATCGACTCTCTTCAGATCTCGCTGCCTCTTATCGGTCTGGATCCATAGTCTCTTCTTTTGTACCAAAATGCTCTCCTTTTACACTAAATCTTCTCATTCCTTCAAATCTAAGAAAATAAATAAAAATATGTAAAAATAAAATATAAACTAGTATTGAAAGAAAAATGACACTTTTTATAAATAATAGAGTGATAAAAATCACATAAAAATAATATTTATCAAAGTGTACCATGAAAAATAAATAAATTGTGCCTCATCGAAATTTTTTTAGAAATGCATGAAATTCAATGCCAAAGAGAGTTAAAAGTCTGATTATTCTTTAAATGACTTTTTATTTTTACCATTACACTCGTATTATATGTTTACTTTATTTTACCCCAGATTGCCTACCAAGAACAACTCTCCCATCGCCCATTTCTGTCGTTCTATTTTAGGTTGAGGGAGTTTGAGATTTCAAATTAAAACCCTAAATTAATTTATTTGCACCATAAAATCCTAAATAATCATACAAAACTAATATTAAAATTTTTTTTGCAAATTTTAACTCCTATGGACCTCAAATAAATCAAAACACGTTTTCGAGAAAGTATTGTCCAAAAAACAAAAATCTTTTTTATTGCGCGTAAAATGACTAATGGTGCAGGCCATTTCTCATTCTCACACTCCTAAGTACCTTAAATAAATAAAATCATATTTCTAACACCAAAATGGGTAAGAAAATGAAGCATGGAGATTTGCTTTAAGGTAATAAGGACTTTAAGTTGAATATCTTGTGTTGGACTGTGACTTTGATTTGGTCTAACTGAAGGAAATTTAAGTCGAGGGTAGTTTTATGTACATTCTAAGTTTAAGTTGCATATGCACTTAAAAACGAAATGACATAAAGCTATGTACGAGTGTAGGTTGCCAACTAACACGCACATGAATGGACTGCATGAAATGAAAATAGCTTGGAGTCCAAGTAAATATTATATTCATACTCTTCTAGAATTTTCTAATAATATGAAAAATACAAAGAAAGGTTTCTCTTTATGATGCTTTATGAAAAGAGAATATGCTTTTATGAATCTATGCTAATGCATTAATATTTAAAGTATATGTATATAATGGCCTTCTTTGGTAGTCCTTTTTTATGCACTTCAAGAATAGTTGTATGCATGTTAAATGGATGTTATATGTGGTAGCTATTGTTTTTATATCCCATTAAATGAAATGTTGAGGTTTATGCTTCATGCTAATAAATGATGTTTAAATGATGCAAAAAATGATGCTATGAAACAATGGTTAAATGATGCTATGAAATGAAATAGACTAATGAATGAAAAGAAAGAAAAGGAAAGGATTGAAAGAAATTCAATGCCAAAGAGAGTTGAAAGCCCGATTATTCTTGAAATGACTTTTTACTTTTACCATTACCTACATATTATATGTTTACTTTCTTTTATCCCAGATTACGTATAAAAAACAACTCTCCCATAACCTACTTCTATCATTCCATTTTAGGTTGAGGGAGTTTGTGGTTTCAAATTGAGGCCCCAAACTAGCCCGGGGTCATGGATTGAGACCCAAATCTAGTTTGGGCTTTAGATTTTGAGACCCCAAAATAGATTAGGTTAGAGATTTCAAATTGATTCCCTATGCTAATTTAGGGTTTCAATCCGAAACTCTAACCTTAATTAGGGTTTTGGATTGAAATCCTAAACTAATTTAGGAGTTCAATATGAAACCCTAAGTTAGGTTAGGGGTTCGAATTGAATGCCTAGATTATTTAGGATCTTAGATTTGACACTCTAAAACCATCTTGGACTCAATCCGAACCTCTAAAATAATTTATGGTTTCGGATTGAAACCCTAAACCATCCCCCAAACTACATCTAAAATTGAAGCTAATCCCACAATCCAACATATCCCACACAATCTAACCCTATAGCATCCAAAACACACTCCCATCCTCTATTGAAGTCAATCCCCTCATGCATTAAACATACAAAACTATTTGGAATTTCAAACTTAGGGTTTCAAGATACTTACAACAACAGATTGCTTGTACTGGGTTGTCACATTTGTAATAGTGTTTACTTGGTTCGAATAAATTGTATATAAATAGCACGTTGTATCAGCTGTAATGGTACTCCCACTATGTTTTGGTTATGATGTACAAAAGGGGGTATCTGTATGTATGATATTCAAAAGTGTGTATGAAAATGTTGGTTCATTAAATTAACTTGTGCAACAAAAAGTTGTGTAATGAAAACAATTTCTAAAAATGAAAAGGTATGGATGGATTAACATCAATTGATTATTAACATCCTTATAGTAATTTTTTAAAAAGTGTAATACCACCAGTAGCAGGACAACTTTGATCAGTCGTCCGTGATGTACTTCCAACATTTTGTTCAAATTCCGCACTAGTTGGCACAGTTGATGTGGGGGTCATTTCTCGCCTTAAGTCCCTCGGTTTACTCAACAGAAGGTAGGACATATAAGGTGATGGCATCATAGGATGCTGCATTCAAGTGGGTTGTTAGGAAAAAAATGGACATAGTTCAAAAATTTTTAAAAGGGTCAAGAAAGGGTCAAGTCTAAATATACCTGGAAGCTCATTTCAACATGCCTCAAGTTCTCCAAATTACTCGACGGAGGGTAGGGCATATAAGGTGGCATCAACAAATGCTACAACTAGCCACGTTAGAAAAAAATGAATGACTTTAAACAAATTGACATGTTAATTTTTTAAAGTTGGTTCAAAATTAAGACAAATATACCTTGAATGAATTTTCAACTCGTCTCAAGTCCTTTGGATTACTCAACAAAGGGTATGACATATCTAGTTCAAAACTATGCTGCAATTGTGCAATTTGTTAAATTTAAAACTAAATCAAACAAACTTTATTAAAAAGTAAAAGACATCAACCTGGCTAGCCACATGGCAGACGTTTGGATTTCGATATGTATTTTGAGATCTCATTAATGGAGGGTAGTATGGGTTTATGGGACCAACATATGACTGGTAAGTCGACGTTGAAAGTCTGGGTGGCATTCCATCTTTCTCTTTCCCCATCACACTACAACTAAGAATGCCAATAAAAGGACTAGTCAATCTTGCAATGGTTAATGGGAGGTAACCACACCCATTAACCCTGCTAAAGCTAGCTCCTGGAAAAGAAAGGTAAGAGGACAACTTGCTGCCCTCTCTGACTTAACCAACAAATAATTACCCCTTCCCGTGTGACACATACTAAGAGGTCTACAAAGGAGATGGATTATGGTGGTGATGAGCACAAAAACAAGAAAACAAGAAACCAAAACTAAGGCTCAAGTCTATAAGGAGCAAAAATCAGGCGAGTGTGGTGGAGGTTGCTATGCAGCCCGCCTGTCCCAATGAACTACTTGAGTTGGAACTATCGAGGGCCTAGGAACCCTCGAATAGTTAAGGAACTTCACTTTTTGGTGAAAAGTAAGCTTCCAAACTTGGTTTTCCATTTAGAGAGCAAGTGCAGCCGTGTCAAAATGGAAAAGATTAGACTAAAATTGGGTTTTGATAACTTTTTTTTTTTGTGGATAGCAGATGAAGGAGTGGAGGGTTGGCTCTATTATGGAACTCTTCTATAGAAGTTGAGTTGCTCACCTACACCAACTGGCACATTTCTACAATGTTAAAACTCACCTCTGACAACTTCAAGTGGCAGATGACTGGCTTCTATGGCCAACCCCTAATAGCTAAAAGACAAGAGAGTTGGGATTTGCTAAAGGCTTTAAAACCTGATGACAGCACCCCTTGGCATTGTTTTGGCAATTTCAATGAAATCACACATCAATGGGAGAAATCTAGGGCTTTCCCTCAAACCTCACAGACAGATGGTAAAGTTCAAGGAAGCACTTTTTTTTGTGGTCTATATGACCTGGGTTTTAATGGTGACAAATTTACCTAGTCCAACAATAGGGAAGGGAACCAATTCACAAAATAAAGACTAGATAGGGCTTGTGGCAATTCTCCCTGGATTGATAAGTTCGAGAACCATTCAGTGTTACACTTAACCAATACCCAATCTGACCACAAACCTATACTTATTAAAACCAAGGGTCTGGCTGCCTTGCAGAAAAGAGATAGGTTTTTCAGGTATGAGTTAGCATGGAGCAAACAAGAAGATTGTGGATGACTTATCCAAAGTGCTTGGGACTCCTTAGCTAACAAACCTAGAGCCCTCCATAGAATTATGTAAGGGTTAAAATCCTTTTAGGAGGAATTGAAACACTAGAATAAGGATAAATACAGAAATCAAGGTAAGCTTCTTAAAGAGAGAACTGAGCAACTAAATTACCTAAAAGAAGCTAACCTAGGCAACTTACATGAGGAAATAAAGACTAAGCAGCCAGAGGTCAATGCCAATATGGATGCAGAAAATATGAAGTGGCAACAAAGAGCAAAACAGGCATGTCCTAAGGATGGGGATCGAAACACCAAGTTTTTCCACAACTGTGCAAACCAAAGGAAGAAGACCAATACCATTAGCAGAATTCAATCCAATTCAGTCCATGAAACATGTGACCTACAGGGAATATGCCATGTCCTCAACCAATATTTTACTAAATTGTTTATAACTTCTCACCTAGTGGGCATTGGGAGATGTCTAGAATCAGTGGAACAGGATGTCACAGAGGATATGAACTCCATCCTCTCCAAAACATTCACAGTAGAAGAGATCAAAGCAGCCATCTTTAGTATGAATCCTCTAGGTTCTCCTAGGCCTGATGGTTTCCCAACCAAGTTTTTTCAAGAGCATTGGGACATAGTGGGAACTCGTGTATGTGAGGCAACTTTGAAGGTTATGAATAGTGGCAAATGGGACAACAAACTCAATGAAACTTTCATAGCACTTATTCCTAAGAAGGTCAACCCATTTCAGGTCACTTATTTTAGACCAATAAGTCTATGCAATGTTTTCTATAAAATCATTGCAAAGATCTTAGCTAATAGACTAATAACCATTTTACATGACATCATTTCCCCAACACAGACTACCTTTGTCCTAGGGAGGCTAATAACTGACAATTGCATTGTGGCATTCAAATCCCTTCACACCATGAAAGCTAGATTAAAAGGCAGGGATGGTTGCATGGCTCTAAAACTTGATATGAGTAAAGCCTATGACAGGATAGAATGTCAATTTTTGAAATCTATTATGCATGAAATAGGTTTCTCAGCAACTTTGATTGAGCTAATCATGCAATGTGTCACCACAATCACTTACTTTCTCATTGTTAATGAGGTACCTCAACCATTTTTATGTCCCACCCAAGGTCTTAGGCAAGGGGATCCCCTATCCCCTTACCTATTCATGTTGTGTGGTGACGCCTTGAGCAGCCTCTTTAATAAAGCTGAAAGAAATGGTTTCATCTCAGGCCTACCTATAAGAAAGAACCATTTGCACATTAATCATCTATTATTTGTAGATGACTCCTTACTTTTTTGCAAGGCCAACTCAATTGAATGAAGTCATCTATACCACCTACTGGACACATATGAGAAATTATTAGGGCAGAGGCTCAGCAAGGAAAAAACTTCCATCCTTTTCAACAAGAATACCGGAGAGGATATTAAAGAAATTGTCACAAGCATTGCTGGAATTAAAGGGACCAACTCTTATGAAAAGTACTTGGGTTTACCAGCCCTAGTTAGCACCAACTCTTTCAAAGGAATATTGGATAGAAGTGCAGGCCAAGTTAAGCAGTTGGAAGACAAAACTGTTGTCACAAGCAGGGAATGAGATATTACTTAAAGCTGTTATCCAGTCAATCCCTACATACTTCATGGGAATTTTCAAGCTACCAAAGCAATTGCTTCATGATCTAAATTGGCTAGTCAGGTCTTTCTAGTGGGGACAACAGACTCAAGAACATAAAATCCACTGGGTAGCTTGGAAACAAACGAGCAAATCCAAGAAGTCAGGAGGATTAGGTTTGAGAGACTTTGGAAAGTTTAATGATGCTCTCTTAGCTAAACAATGCTGGAGGATCCTTTCATCTCCAGATTCTCTTGCTGCTAGAGTGCTAAAAGAGAAATATGACAAAGGAAGATAATTTTTAAATGCAAAAGTAGGATATAACTCCTCTTTCCTATGGCAGAGTTTTGTCTCAGTAAAACCACTACTTGAGGAAGGCCTAACTTGGTGTATTGGTGACGGAAAATTTGTGGAGATTTGGAACTACAAGTGGATCCCTCAACAATCCATTTTCAGACGACAAAATTCAATTAGATTCATGCCAGCAGACTCCAAAGTTGCTATGATCATCGAGGAAACCACACATTAGTGGAATCATCCCCTGGTAGAAGCACTCTTCACCAGAACAGAAGCTACACTTAAAAAGAGAATCCCCCTCAATCCCTATCCCAAACCAGACAAGATGATCTAGAGATATACTCCCTCTAGTAACTTCACAGTAAAAAGTGCATACTACCTTAAGTCTGAGATGAATAACCAGGATTTGGGCCAATCGTCTGAGCATAGCAGGGGAGAGGCAACCTGAACCAAGTTATGGAAATTGTAGATTCCTAATGCAACAAAAACTTTTCTGTGGAAGGACTGTCTAGATGCTCTTCTCTCTAAAGCCAAACTACACCAAAGAAAGGTTACTGATGTTGCTTCCTACCCTATATGTCAACTATTTCCATAAACAATTGAACATGCCTTATAGGAATGCCCTTTAGCACATGATGTATGGGGTCAAAGTGTTAGAAAGCTCCAAAAATCAAGCCTGCAACTCCAGTCATTCAGAAACCTGGTAGATAGCCTCATTGTCACTAGAAGATGAGGAGATGACTGAATTTGCCCTCACAGCATGGAAGATCTGGAAAATGAGGAATGAGCTCAACTTTAACAAGGTTTTCTTGTATCCTAACTCCCTCATCTAACAAGTCAAGAGCCTTGTCAAGGAAACCAGCTTGCTCCACCATACTACAAAGAAAACTTCCTCTGGTTTGAGTGTAGTTTCTCACTGGAAGGCCCCCCCTCGTGGCAAATTGAAGTTAAATTGGGATGATCCACTCAACAAAACCAACTGCAAGGTGGGTGTTGAACATAATCTATTTTCTAATCCTCTACTAGCTGAAGCCTATGTTGTCCTACAAGCATCCATATTCTGCAAGTCACTAGGATGGCAAGACCTCATTCTGTAAGGAGACTCTCTACAAGTTGTTAACTGCCTCAAGATCAATGATGATTCGGACTCTTATGCTGGTACTTTGATTAGAGACACAAAATATATCTTATTTTCTTTTACTTCTTGGACTATGAGGCACACTATGAGAACTGGGAATGTTGTAGCCCATGCCTTAAGCTGAGATGCACTGAGCATTTGTGATAGTATATGGTCTGTAAATGCTATCCCTCCTTTATCAGAACTCTGATTTAAGTTACTATGAATACATTAGTCGTTTTTATTCACAAAAAAAAAAATAATAATAATAATAGCAAACACTTGAGCATGAAGAGCACATGGTGTTAGACTATTGTATCTTACAACTTGGTTATAAATTTTTTTCATAGTTGATCAACCATATATTCATGCGGTTAGTTAATCGTGTGTCATGCATAAGGAAGCACACAAGAGCTATAAAATAAAATCCTTGTTGAGAGTTTATATGAGTATGATATTAGCTTAATTAAGTACTCTGTCGTAAAATAAAATTACATGCGTGCATATAGGTGGTGGCATCCAAATTTAAAGGGCATAAAATTAAGAAATTTAAAACAAATACCAAAAATTGATGGAACAATTTGGTTCTATGTCATAAAAGAAATGCACATGAATGAATGGCAAGCCCTAAAAACCATCATGCATGATAACCATTGAGTCTAGGAGTAAGACACCAATTTTGTAGGCTACATTGTACTAATAACAAACAATTACGAAAAATAACAGAATCGGTTCTTACACTTTCGGAATGGATGTCAAAGAACCTGAAGAGTAATCTAAGATTGGCCGACTTCTCTGCAACCATATAGTTGAAAATAGAATATTTCCCCAGAATTATCTTCCATTCTACAGTAAATGCTACAGTAATGCCACAGTTCAACTAAAGGAATAAACAACTCTCAACACTCCCCCTGAATCTGATGCAAAAATATCTCTCATGCCTAGCTTGACAAGAGTTGTTCGAAACATGTTGATAGAAACTCCTTTTGTTAAGATGTCGGCCAACTGATCCCCTGTTTTCATATAAGGGGTACAAATTAGTCATGCACGCAGCTTCTCCTTAATGAAATGCCTGTCAATTTCAATATACTTGGTTCTATCATGTTGCACTGGGTTATGTGCAATGCTAATTACTACTTTGTTGTCACAATACAACCTCATAGGCTCTATAGTGTCATCCTTCAGCTCTTTTATCAGTAACTTCAACCATAGCAACTCACATACTCCATGTGCCATAGCTCGAAATTCAGCTTCAGCACTCAATCTAGCAACCATTGACTGTTTTTTGCTATGCCATGTTACCAAATTACCTCCCACAAAGGAACTATAACCAAAAGTAGACCTTCTATTCTCCACTGATCCAGCCCAATCTACATCTATATATGCTTCTATCATGATGTGATTATGCTTAGAAAACAGCAAGCCTTTTCTTGGTGATGACTTTAGATACTTAAGAACCCGATAGACTGCATTCATGTGAGACTCGTGGTGAATGAATAAATTGACTCACCATACTAACTGCATAGGCAATATCTGGACGGGTGTGGGATAGATAAATTAACCGACCGACCAATCTTTAATATCTGCCCTTATCTACCATATTTCCTTCAGCATCTTCTCCCAACTTAGCATTTGGTTCAACTGAATTATCCACTGCCTTGCATCCAAGCATTCGAGTTTCCTCAAGGAGATCAAGGATATTCTTTCTTTGGGAGATAAAAATCACATGCTGAGATCGTGCAACTTCAATGTCTAAGAAATACTTCAGGTTTCCAAGGTCTTTTATCTCAAACTCACTGGCCAAATATTTCTTCAGTTTCTTCACTTCTTCATCATCATTTCCAGTTATTACAATATCATCAACATACACAATAAGTGCAGTCATCTTACCTGATGGTGTATGCTTGATGAATAATGTGTGATCTGTTTGACTCTATTTATAGCCATATTTCTGCACAGCTTGGAAAAATCTTTCAAACCATGCTCTTGGAGACTGCTTCAATCCATATAGAGCTTTTCTTAGTTTGTAAACTTTACCCTTGGCCTTAGGAAACTCAAAGCCAGGGGAAGTTTCATACACACTTCCTCTTCCAAGTCTCCATGAAGAAACGCATTCTTCACATCAAGTTGATAAAGTGGTTAGGCCTCATTTGCTGCCAAAGATAGCAAAACCTGAACTAAATTCATCTTTGCCACAGGCGCAAAAGTCTCTTTGTAGTCTATCCCATAGGTTTGTGTGAACCCTTTTGCTACGAATCTTGCCCTTTGTCTATCAACAGATCCATCAAGCTTGTGTTTTGGTGTAAAAACCCACTTACATCCCACAACCCTTTTTTTCTTAGGTAAGAGAACCAAATCCCAAGTGTCATTCTTAACAAGGGCTCCCATCTCTTCTTACATTGTCTCTCTCCACTTTGGGTCACTAAGTCCATCCTTCAAATTCTTTGGAATAGACACAGAGGACAAATTGGAAATAAAGGTACGATATGAAGGTGACAAGTTTTGGTAAGAGACAAAATTAGAAAATGGATGTTGGGTACATGATCTGACCCCTTTATGTTGTACAATAGATAAGTCCATATCATGAACAATAGGAGTGGAGGAGTCTGGGATAGACAAAGAATTACATAATTCCGGATTGCATGATTAGCAAGTAGATGAAGTATTAGTCTTACTATTCTGGCGTCATGAGTAGACTCTCAGTTCTGTACTTGGTGGCTTACCCAGCTTATCAATATGTGGCTCTGGCTCTGGTTCTTGCTGTTCGTTTTCACAGGGAAAAGGGTTGCTGTTGGTTTGCTGGTTTAGCCTGGATAAATGTCACTAACGGATCCATAAATGACTTGTCTTCTTCACTTTCATTCTTCCCTTGAAGAGAAGTCCGAGGGGAAGGAAAATAGGATTGAGTTTCAAAGAAGGTGACATCCATAGTGACAAACCTTTTTCACGATGGTGGATGATAGCACTTATACCCTTTCTAATGGGAGAATATCCTAAAAAGATACATTTGAGAGATCAAGGGTCTAATTTACCACGAGCAGGCCCATGAGCATAAACAAAACAAACACAACCAAACACTCTTGGAAGCACAACAAATAAGGAAGAAGACAATGAAGGTAACAGAACTTCCATAGGTGTCTTAGAGTTTAAGAGTTCAAGACACGAGATGACATTCGATTAATGAGATAGGCTGCTATAAGAAGAGCATTACCCCAATAAGACTTTGGAACATGCATGGAAAAAAGTAAGGCACGGATGACCACTAAGAGATGCCTATTCTTCCTCTTAGCAATGCCAATTTGCTGTGGAGTATTAACACAAGTAGTTTGATGAATGATGCCATGCTCATAAAAGAAACCTTGAAGGTTATCAGACCTGTATTCACCTTCGTTGTCAAAACAAGCAACTTTAATAGAGGTACCAAATTGGGTTTGAACCAATTTATAAAAGGTTAAAAAAATGGAAAATACCTTGCTTTTCTCCTTTAATAGGTAGACTCAAGTAGTGCGAGAGAAATCATCAATAAAAGTGACAAACCAACGAAAACCAAATAAAAAAACAATACGAGAAGAACCTCAAACATTAGTATGAACAATGGCAAAAGGTTCTGAACTTTTATTGCTATTAGCAGGAAAGGACACACGATGGTGTTTAGAAAATTCACATGTCTCACATTTAAACTGAAATACATCAAGATCAGAAAACAAGTCTAAAAAAACATGTTGTAACAAAAAGAAAGAAATGCGCCCTAATCTTTGATGCCAAAGCCATGCCATAGCCATAGAGTCATGAATGCGGGTGGTATGATAAGCCTGCTTGAGCTGTCTAGGTGTCTTGATCTACAAATCCAGATAGTAAAGACCATCCTTCAAGCTACCACTGCCAATCATCCTCCCCATGGCTAGGTCCTGAAAAAAACACTGGTTAGGATAAAAAATCACTCGACAATTTAAGGCTAGAGTGATTCAAGCGATGGAGAGAAGATTATTTGTAAAGTTTGGAACATGTAAAACATCTGAAAGAGACAAAGACTCAGTCAAAGGAATTGAACCTTTACCAGACATGGAGGATAGGGATCCATCAGCAATTCTAACCTTATCCCTGCCTGAACAAAGGTGATATGAGGTAAAAGGAGATGATAAACCAGTCATATGATCATATGCCCTTGAATCAATTATCCAAGGATCATTATGTTCAATGGATGATGCACTTAAAGGTGTGGCTAAATTACCTAAGTGAGCAAAGGAGGAGGATGCAGTGGTGGATGAGTCCATCTTAGACATAAGCCTATGGAGTATGTCTACTTCTTCCTTATTAAGCCCTCCAGGGTCCAAAGTAAAAGGACCAGGCATAGACATAGTAGGTGTAGAGTCCACAGTCAAAGTGTGATTAGCACGAGGCCTAGTACCACTACCAGAGCGACGTCCTCTACCTCTCGTAAGACAACCATGAAGTCTCCAAGGAGTCTCTCGAGTGTGTCATGGTTTATTGCAATAATCACAAAATAACTTATCCTTTTCACTTGTAGTGTCAGCATTTTTCCCCTATCACGACCCCTACTTGGCTTATCAAGACGCTGAGTACCAGTAAACAGGGCAAATCGATCCTGGGGAAGAGAATGAAGCATCACACCACGATGACTCTCGTCATTTTGAACATAAGAAAAGACCTCCCAGAGAGATGGTAGAGGATCCTTTCCTAGGATTTGAATCCAAACTGAGTTGCACTCTTCATTTAATCCTCCAAAGAAAGCATAAATACGTTCCTCTTCTATTATCTTCCGGATTTTTACAAAATCAACAGTATACTCTGTCTGAAAATTCTGATAATAATCTACTTCTTGCCACAAAGTTCGTAGTTGATGAAAGTAAACAGTCTAACTCACCTTGGGTCATCCCACACCTCTTTTGCAGTGTGAAGAAGTAGAAAACTATTACCAATGTCAGGTTGCATAGAGTGTAGCAATCAAGACATAACTGTAGAGTTTTTCACTTCCCATCTATCATAAACAGGATTATCCAGTCTTGGTTCTAGAATCTTGTCATTCAAGTGTCTTATCTTTCCTCTACTCTTAATATACAAGAGTGCAAATTGGGACCAAGACAAATAATGTAGCCCATCTAATTTAACAATTGATATTTGGAAGGTTGGATTTTCATTCTAGTAAGCCACTTGGCTTTCTACTCTATTGTCACTAGTTTGTCCTCCTCACTTCTTTGGATTAGCCATTGAATGAAACCAACCAAATAGCCCCCTTTTTCTTTCTTTTTTTTCCTTTTTTTTTTTTTACCTCATAAACGGCAGGTCGTTTAGTGCAGCTTAGCCTCTGCCTGTCCCAAAAAGGACAGGTCGTTTAGTGCAGCTCCAAAACTGTATGTCGTTTTGCCTCCATCTGATGTTTCATTCTCCGTGCGAAAAACTAGTCCTGATTTTGAAGAAACCCTAGGCTTCAACGGCGCCCGAACCTGAGCTTCGCCTGGAAGAAGAACCAAAGAGCTCCTCTAAGCTTCTCAACGCCGTCGCAGAATGCCGTTGACCTTTTCTGGGCTCCGACTAGCTTTTGTGAGCTACTGTCATTCGACGTGCTCCTCAACACGAAATCGCAATACTTGGGAAGGACAGAATGCGCCGATGCTTCAATTCCACCTTAGTAACATCACTACCAGGTCGATCACATCGTCCCACTTTCAAATCGCAATCTTACTTCCTTGCCACTGCCGCTGCCTCCATCAGTACACTGCCTCTGTGAGACATAGTTTAGTACTGACCTAACCCTAACAGCCCAAGAGCATAATGCTCTGATACCAAGTTGAAAATATAATATTTTTCCAAAATTATCTTTCATTCTATTCAGTTTATTATTTATACACTAGAGGGCAAAAACATTAAATAAATGCTACAGTAATGCTACAATACAACTAAGGAAATAAACAACTCTCAACACATATTACAGTTGTAATGTGATAGCTTTCAAAGAAATCCTGCCGCCAGGGGGAGGAAGAAAAATATAAGACAATGGAAAATATGCATCATATCACAAACCAAAAAGAGGAATCTATGGAGAAATTATAATTTGTATATGAAATGTGGTCATGGGAAGGCAATGGGATTAAACAGACTCCTATCTATGTTACCATAATGTTGGGAAGTGAAGTGAGCCCTTCCAAAGTCTAGTTGTTTCAATTATGTGGCAGTAATTATATGAGTTAGGATTTGTGAAGATGCTGAGAAGGGTTCAAGTTCCCAAGGAGCAGTGCTGCAAGAGTTTTGGGAAATAAGTCATGGTAGAGGTGTAAAGGACCATGGCAATGCATCCTAGTTCCCACCACAACACAGTGAAGTGAGCCCTTCTCATCAACATCACAATCTTAACCAAAAGTTATAAATTTCTAGTAGGTTCGATTCTTGGACGTATATATTGCTTATAAAGTTAAACAAATCAAATATTTTAGTGGGTTTTCAAGATCTAATACCACATATGGCATGACTAGTGAAACTCTGAAGTCCTCAAAAAACTGGCAAACTTGCAAGCATCTCCATGCCCTAAGCCTCAAAATTTGCCATACCCATCTCACAAAATCCATAACACAAACCAGCTTCCATGCCCTCCCTTCACCTCTATCAGTACGCAAGCAATACTCACTAATATGAAAGGAAAAATGGTAGTGGAGTTACCTACGAAACTGAGCAGAGGGGCGGCAAAATAAATCTCACGAACTCATTAGCCATTAAATGGAGACCACAAGGAGTTGGGCAGAGGGAGGGGCGAATGCGGGGGCGACACTGGGCATAGGGAGGAGCAACGCGGGGTGCTAGGTAGAGCAGTGTGAACATGGGACTAGATGAAAGAAAATTCGAAATGGCCTCCTGTCCTCAAAGTGCGCATTTTAGCATGTAAGAAAAAAAAAACAAAAAACAAAAGCCACATCACGTGTGAGGTAAATAATAACTGATGTACAGAAATACTCTTTCTTTAATCCATGAATTTTTTTTAATGTTTCATGGTATATCCATTGAAAAAATCTATACATAAGCCTACACACCACACACCATAACTTTTTATATTTTTTTTTATTTGTTTCTCTTATTAAATGTGTATGATATGGATGATGAATAAAAAAATATAAATGTTTCAAGAAGACTAAAATTTAAAAAAAAATTAAAAAAAATAAAAAACAGTTTGGTGTGTGGTGTGTAGGCTTATGTATAGCAATGCTCATATCCATTATCCAAACAAAAGAAATTATCTACGTCGAATTTCTTTCCAGACATTACATTAAGGGAAATAAATTAATAATATTAATAGTGTGGATACAATCAATGTTCAATAATTGACATGCACGTATATTTTATTACATCTAAACATGGATATTAGCTTAAAAATTACGTAATTATTTGGTTCTAATTTACATTATTATATAAAAGTTTTTTACAAAATGTGTAATATATTTTTAAAAAAAAGTTTAAAAAATCATATACATAATCCCGTTGGGTCTGTTCAGGTCCAGGACAGAAAAAACCCAGCCCGGTAACAGACCGAGGAATAATATTTTGAAAATCCTGGATAGAGACCAATCGATCCAGTGGCCAAACCAAACCAAACTGACCGAAATTCCATTACGGTTTTTTGGTCCACCCACCCAACCCAAACTCCATAAAGATGAATTTTGATGTGATTGTATATGAGGAGTTCTAGATGCTAGCTAGCTAGTAATATATGACGATAAGAATATCAAAATCATGCTTGGACTCATAAAAGCCCATCAGATAATTCAGGTCATGTAAACAAAGTCATATAAAAGCGGCTCTAATGGATATAAAGGACATCTTATGGCTCCTCAAAGACATGTTTAAATCATGGAAAAGTTGAATAAATTCACAAAGCTATCAGTTTAATTGCTCATAATCTTACAAAATGGGCAACTTCCGACATGATTTTGTGGTAGCCAGCGTTGTCATTCCATCTTCACACCACTTTGATCAACGGCTTTCCCCTTGTATCCTTGCTTTTTTGGGAACTTTCTACCTTTTTGGTAGTTGGAAGTCTCAGACATTATCTGAAGGTCTAGTTATGATACATCTTCAGATAAGTGTGAAAAACATTTGAATGACATATGAATGCCGATAACAACTCATGCTTTGATATATAACAAATGGGCTGAAAGTCTTAAACTTTATGTTGTTGTCTGCAACAAAATCTGCAAGTCCATGAGAGTAAACACTATCAAATGCCTGCCTGTGGTGGGTAGACCAGGCAGACACATCCATGGGGTGAAACAAATAGTATCCCATAAAAGAGGGACAACATGAGCATAAAAGAAACAAAATTTGGGGCCCAAGAACAGAGTCAGAATCCCATATCCGTCAAGCAACAACAGCCCTTCCTTTAAGGGACATATTATGGGCCCATTTGTCCTTGTCAGGCCAACAGCCATGCCTCTTTCTGTGAGGTTATCTATTATCTGGGGACCCACTTTGACCATTGGCCTGGCTTGGTTAGTTTGAGGTTCTTCAGACTTCAGACAATTTTTTTAAGAAATTAATAGATGGAGTCATGAATCAGCTGTATGGGTTCACGACAGGAAGTAACAGTTAAAAGTAATTTGTTTAACTGAACTTTCAAAAGGGCGTTAGAACTTCTTGGGGCACTCTGATAAAACAAAGTAGAACTCAATTATAGATAAGAAGGTACTAATGACTTTACCTTTGGTGTTCTTCATGATCACTAAGTTCATTGGATAAGACAGTTGAAACCGAGTCATTAAAAAAGCTAAGCCCTATTCATTTGGACAAAATCTCTAACAAATGAATGATATTGCCCTTGACCATTGGCAATTACTTGCCCGACAGGAGAGGAAAGGATTTATTAAATTTGCAGAAAGAAAATTAAAGAGAAAAAGGAGGGTTGTTAACCTAATTTTCCTCTAATAAAACCAGAACATGTCACGAGCATTACTATTAATCATTCATACCCAGTAAGACCGCGCTTTAAATTGATGTTTTCCAACCGAGAATGCCGGATTTATTGTTGCCATTTCTTATGGAGATAGTCATATTCTACTTATAAAGACAACAACACTCAGGAAAAGGAAACTCCTTTGAGATCTCACAGGATCAACAGTACGCTTTATGGCTCCGTTTGGATGTTGGAAGTATCTAAGTGCAGTTCAATTTTAAACCTACTTCAACATCAAAACATACAATCAAGCCTTCACTGAACCTCACTCAAGTTAAGACCGGCCAAATTACCCATACCCACTACCCACAAGTGACAAAAGTAGCATAAATGTTTCTAACTTTTTCTAACTCATTGCGTGCCGTTCTATCTATCAATTTCTCTTTCTTGACAAAAACCATCACCTTCCCCAATCTCATTATCCCCAGTAGAATAGCATAAAATCGAAAAACATATCCTCATAAAACTAAGCTCGGCTCAGGTTATCGTATACGTCGGTTATTTTTCAACTTTTTATAAACAGATCTAAACTCATCTTAACATTCAAACACATATAAACTCATCTTAAGTGGGCTCTACAAAACTTAGTCCAGTATCTCATAAATAACTCAATTCATTTCAGCTCAGCTAAACATCCAATCACAACCTTTATTCTTATTTTTATTACTAGCTAGTCAAACTGTTGAACCTTGTATGAATATCAGTGCATAATTTTGACGTAGCTGGAAGTTTAAACAGGAGCTTGACATTTATATGACGTTAATAATTAGCTGCCAGCAATAATTTTCCTTCGAGCTGATCATCATGCATGCAGTCTACTTCTGGAAAGTAAACCCTAAAGTTGGAGTACAAAAAAACAGCCTTTGGTCCATATCCGAAACCAAAACAGACAGTCTTCATGACGAGGTTGACAGAAGACAGGATCAACAAGCATGACGACCTTAGCTATCTAGTGCTCTTAATTTCGATCATTTGTGCTTATTTTGCTTTGTGTTCATTCACTAATTAGTAATTTTATGCGCATGCATTTGGTTATTAACTTGTTTTCTAATGGCATATTTCATCAAAAGTACTTCAATTTTCACACCACAATTTTTTGTCGACTGTTTTTTTAATTTAAATCCATTTTCAAAGTCTTGCTACTAAAAGATAAATACTCATTACAGCATTAATAGAGAAGCTGGCAGGCCAGACACGCATGACCAACAACAAAAAAGAAATTATAAGGAAATCCTAGGTGTGTTCATATTCGTTCCTTTTTTCCAAGAGACAAACAAAACCCACGAGTGGCAAATCCATACATATCTTGGAAATGATGTTTGGCATCATGATGGGATTCCGACTCAACGGATCATTGTAAACCCTAATAATATTCTATGATCTCAGATGCATATATAAATCGATATATATATATATATATAAACACACAACTTACACACATAGAGAGACCCATGTGATAAACACCTATACATTGCTTTGCTCAATCGGACTGCACTAAAAACACACACACACACACACAACAACAACAATTCTCTCCTTCAGGATTAAGGTCAAGGAAACACTCAAGTTTCCAAGCTTTGTCATGAGCTAACGTTGGGCAAAGACGTACGAGCAGTGAAGCTGAACAGAGGGTATAATGATGATAATTAAGTGACTGGTACAAGGTCGGTGGCTGAAGCCAACTGGCATTTATTCCTGCATTACATTGGACACGATGATTAATGCACTCTGTAAATTTTTTTTTTTTTTTAGAAAAAAAAAGAAAAAAAAAATCCCAGTTATCCCTTTTCTCTAACTAACACGTCATTGGACACGATAATAAGCCCCACTCTTGCTCATGCAACCACGTGAGGCGTACAATAAAGTCCAACATGCATTAAAAATAATAACACCACGTAGCAAGCTATATTACATATATATATATATGCTATAATTATCAAGCTGTTTAGTTATAATTACCAACTATTAACATAATTAGGATCGACTTGCATTTTCTAGAATTCATTCCCAAGACTGCTGATGATCTGTAATCTGAACGGAAGCCTTCTTGATTCCCTCTCTTTTTGCCTTGCCACCGAAAGGAGAAGAAAAAAGTATCAATCCCAATGCCTTTTTCGTCTGTATTTTGCCCCTTTTTCCCGATATCTACTAGGCACTTTGAAATTAAAGATAATTTGACTAAGCTCGATTTGAATTAAGAAACACTCACAATCTATCTCATCTTATCTCATCTCATCATTACAACTTTCATATATTTCAACATAAAATACAATAAATAATTCAATTTTTTCAAATTCTAAAATTATAATAATATTAAAAGTAATATTCTAATAATATTTTATTCTACTTTTAACTTTCATATCAAATCATCTCATCTTAACTCACTATCCAAACCTAACCTTAGGTTATAACTCATCAACCAGATAGATCATTTTCAATATAAGTTAATATATATACAGTGTTACAATAATCGAGAGTTACGTTGCATATAAGAAGAAGATTAATCCACACTGCTTTTGGAGACCTCTTCTAATTACTTTTCATAGATTTCATATATAATGTTCTTTGTTAGAAATTGAACATTGACACATAAAGTGATTCCCTCATCAATATTAAATGATTAATAAATAAAAATGATATTACACAATTTAGGTGTGTGTCTATCTCTTTAGTTTCTACTCTACACAAAGGACCAATATATATAATTACTCCAACGGTGCAAATCTCACTCTTAATTTGTACTATATCCAAAAGTTAAAAATGGAAACACTAATTTGGTTGGGGTACTCAGAGTTTATTGTGCAGGACCACCTAAAGTACCATTGGTTCGTATTCTTCTGGTTGGAGATTTAGCTATGAGAAGTGATCACTCCTTAAATGGCTGCTCCTACAAAACTGCTAGCTGGTATAGCTTGCGATGAAAGTAATCATTGGTGATACCACAGAATGAAAGCATTAGTGGTGATGTCATCGAGGGTGACGATGGTCATGTTGGTAGAGAGAGCTTCCTTATACAGTACTACAATGCAAAGGACAGTCCTTGAATATTGCATAATTCTTAATCGACGTGAACAAAGCCAAAAAGGAATTTAAAGGAGACGACTATTTCCCACGTTCTGGGGCACAACTTATTGCGTTCTCATGTTCTGCAGTGAACCAATTTTCTAATCCCGAAAATGAATGGCCACACCCGAAAATGAATGGCCACAGAATTAATCTCCCCTCCTTATGATTGATGGCGATCCAAGTCAAAGCAGCACCGTTCATGGGATTGGAAATATGATGACGATTTTCACATGGAATATTGAGGTCATGGTTGGCATATATTAATGATCCATTAGTTTCGTCAGCCATGTCAAGCAGTAAAAATTTTAATATGAGTTAATATTTGGGTACGTTACTTTCACAAACCTCAATAAATTATTACGTCTCAAACTATTTGTCTAGTTAAAAACAAGAAGTTTTTACAATCTCATTAATTAGCTTTAATAAGTCCCTTATACCTTGCCAATTTCATGTAGTAAAACATATGTATTTTCTAGTTGGGTCTAAGGTCATGTTTAGTAAATATATTATATGCTTATCATCGTATTGTTGAGGATTTCTTCTCTATATATTTAGGAAGTCCTTTATAATATATAAAATATATCAACCTCGTTAACTAGCTATATGGCATACAATAAATGACTTGTAGACTTAGGATCATGAACCAGCTCAAAGAAATTTTCACCACACATATATTGTTTATATTTGAGTTATTGTCCATTTTTTCTTCAAATGGAACTTGGAATGTAGACTCGAGATAGTTTCATTCGAAACACTTTTAACATTTCCTTTGAATGGAAAAGCAAGAAAAAAGAAGCTGAAATAAAAATTTGAAAGATCATGTGTATATGATATCTCATTAATCGAAGATATCATTAAAAAAACAACATTAAAGTATCAGATAAATTCCAACATCGACATAGTGCTTACTAAAGCTCGACTGGTTTGTAACATTCAATTTGCTTCAATTTGCTTTGGTAGTCTCATTTCATATGAAACATTTAATAGTATCTAACAATTTTTTTCCTTTTCAAAATGCATTTGCACGTTTATATGCAGGTACAATTAAAGTTAGACATTACAATTTTAAGTTTCTATATTCACTACAAGAGATTGGATCTTTAGAGACGAAATCTTTAAGGGACGAATTAAATTTTGTCCTTAAAAGTACTTATTTGGGATGAAATTTAAATTTTGTCTCAACACATGGATACAGTTTTTTATGTGTTCAAAGAGATAAATATCTGTTCAAACTAGACCTTCTGTAACAAAATATATCATCTTAAAAAAAACCATTCGAACACAATTTTAAATATTATTTGAATGGTTACATGATAACTGTTTGAATAATAGTCATGGCAAGAAAGTAAATACTATTGTGCCAGGGAAATTTCGAACTCGTTCAACGTGATATTTAGTCATTCGAGCTGAAGATTTGGTGGGAAGTTATAAATAAATATGGTGGGCATCTTTCTATATTGTTCGAATGCTCCAGTACAAGTTTAAACTGTATTTTAATTGTTGATATCACTATTTGAATAATAGTCGTGGTGGGAACATATACATTAGAACCCGTTCGAAAGCCACATTTATTCATTCAAACCAATTTTTTGGTGGGAAGTTAAAAATAAATCTGGCGTGGATGGTTGCAACACAGTTCGAATGGTACTTTTATGTTTGAACGGATCTATTAAACGTTTGAATGCTCATAATAGTCGTTTGAACGGTACCATTTAATTATAGAAATTTATTGTAAGGCATTCAAATATTTTAAAAATAAATATTATTTGAGTTTATTAGTTATCATTTTCAAAAGATAAAAAAATCTAGCTATATGGATTTATTATTATTTATGATAAATTAAAATATTTCATATTCCTAAGAATTTTATGCAATTAATTTAAAAATTAATTAATGAATTTTATTATCATAAATAAGAATTTGCAATTAAAAAAAATTACCTTTTAGGGAGTGTCATTTTTTATATTATCTTGAACGGTAAGTAAAACAAGGAAAATGATTTTTGACAATAAACAAGCTAGCTATATATATATAAAACAAAAAAATAACAATATAGTAATAAAATCAACAATGTTCGGTACAATATAAAAAGTCAAATAAAAAATAAAACTACTAAGTAAGATTATCCAAGTTCTCCTGCATGACAAAAATGTGTCATGGGTGCCATGATCCTCTCCATCTCCTGGATCAAAAGTATGCGATGCTCCTTGAGCAGGAATTGTATCTCTGTGATAGTAGCCCCTACAGCCTCTCTATCAACAATGGCATCAATAGAAGCTGGATCACGCTCTGTGCCATCATAGGGAGGAGCCGAATCGTCATGTATCAACTAATGAATCTAATCGTCTATGGACCATCATTTGCTGGAGCCTCATCCTTGATAGCATCTCTATGATCTGTCCCTACAGCCGGTTGTTGTGCAGGGTATGCACCAATCTTGCGGGAGATCCCAAGAAAATCAGCAATAATGTCTGTTGAGATAGTTATACTCGCTCCCTGAATGGTAAACATGAAGGACCCCTCATTAGCCTCCATTCGATCCATGGCCCAGTAAAACTCACAGATCATGTCTGGATAGGCCACACCTCTCTGCTGACAAATCGGGGTCCATTATCTATCGTTGATCATAGAAAAGAGGCTCCGTCCATCCCACACAAAATCACATAATTCATCTATAATGATCTCCCGCTCTACCAGTATTGGCCTCCTTGTCTCATTAGCTTCACCACTAGCTTGGCGCTCTCTCCCACACTTTCTTCCCATGATTGCCATTAGTTCACTGCTCATAAAATCACAACGAATATAAATAAAATATCAAGTTATAATTATATCTATACTGTTATGTTCGAAAAGAAACAACCCCGTTCGAACCGAAAATAATCGATACGAACGAACGGGCATTTAATCCGAACACTAAATAATATTGTTCAAACAATAGTTTTAAGTGTTCGAACGACTGCTAACTATTTGAACATAAACTTAACCTGTTCGAACACTAACTAACCGTTTGAACAAAAAAAAATATGTTGTTCAAACAATATAAATAAAACAACCTTCGAACATAATAAATGTTAAGTTTGAACGGGGAGCCAACCTTTGCGAATGTATCGGCATCTCGATTTTTAATATTCGAATGGGGTTCTTTCACGTTTGAACACTAAAATGGTTGTTTGGAAAATAAGCATTCGAACAGGTTTGAATTCGTTCAAACACGAACTTGCAAAATAAACTATGGCTGAGTCGACTCAGCACCGAACGTGGAAACAAAGGATTCTTGAGAAGAATCCTTGGTTTTAATCGGTCCAAATTAAGATGGAGTGAAGCCTAAACTTCACTTCATCATTTATACGGCCAAACGTTGTGTGTGGCGGCCGAAAAACACCAAAAAGGATCGGATTGGATTCAAAATTTGACCCCCTTTACAAACTTAACTAACTAGCAAAAAAAACTTAAATGAGTCTAATTTCCAAGGGTCATACCTCTTAGACTATAGAAAATTTACTTTCTACGACAGAGTTAGTGGCAATGATGGTGTATGGCAGAGGAGTTTTTGCGAACGGCATTGTGCAATGATGGCTATTCGACATTCAAACTGGTTATTTTATATCGAGCAATTCTATTCGAATGGGTATTATCCAGTACGACACATTATCTTTTAATTTGTTCTGTTCGAATAGAAACTACGAAGTTCGAACAAGTGCTTCATCTCGTTCAAACTCTATATGCCCCATTCGAACTTGTGAATTTGTGAATTATATACTAGTAGTTATAATAATAAAGTATTAATTATAACTACTAGTATTATATACTTCTCTGGCTCTATCTGATGAATCATCTGTCAATGATGTTTAGATCTTTTCTCAAGTTCTTGGACCAGCTTATGAATATTTGAGGGGCTTAGGACATTGCGTGAAACCTTCCTCAACATACTCATCCTCTTTTCAAGTCGGATCAAATAACAACTCTCAGAAATTAGAAGAAGCAATGCTCGAGATAGAACATATGAGGTCCATGCCAAGAGAGTTGCAGGCTCAATTAGATCAGGCAGCAGATTTAGTGGCGATATTAGAACAAAACATGTAGAAGAAACTAGAGATTCAATCCCAAAAAATATTCGAACAGTGGCATCAATAATGTCCCAAAACTCTATACCACCACAATCCTAGAACTTTTTTTCTTTTGTCTTTTTATTATTCTAACTTGAACATTTGAACAAATGTGATATTATAATTACAATATTTAATGAGTTTCATATTTTGAAGTAAAAATTTTGTATCATGAGTGCTGTTCGAATGTAAAATACCCAATTCGAACAGTAAATTACAATTTATTAACCTTCGAACACATTTTAGCCTCCGTTCAAACTAGCAACCAAAACCATTTGAATGATTTCAAAACAATCAATTATGTTCAAATATATAAATTTTTAGTTCGAACAGACAGCATATCTTAACATTCGAACAAATAATATTTTATTCAAACACATTTATCATTATTCAAATGAATCATACACCATTCGAACACAAATATTGAACCATCCGTTCGAACAGATGTTTTCCATTAGAATGTATATGAATTATGTTCGATCAAATTAATTTTGCTCAAACATAAATGTATATTGTCAAACAAAAATAAACCATTCGAACATTCCATCCATTCGAACAAGATCAAATAAATTTAGTCATTCGAATAAAATTTTGATAGTGTTCCAACAATTTCATGGCCATTCAAACATAAAATGTTCCATTCGAACAATTTCTTGGGACAAAAACGCTTCATCTAAAAAAAATCATGTTTGAACGTTTTCGATCGATTTCACACAATTCCGTCCCTAAAAGTAAATTTCATCCCAAAAAACCTTTTGAGACACTCCTTTTAGGACAAATTAGAGATGAAAAATTTTTCGTCTCTAGTAACCTTTTGGGATGAAATGTTGACTTTTTGGATGAAAAATTTTGTCCCAAAAAACTTCTTCTCTTATAGTGACAGACCCTGCCCATAATAACACGATATGGTGTAAAAGTCACTTTTATACCCTTTAATCTCCAATTTCCTAGTAATCATTCTACAATAAGGAAAAAAAAAACCTAAAACACACAAGATAATCTCATATTATAAAACCCAACACTCGTAAAACCAACCCTAACTCTAAACCATTTTTGTAACACCACCACTAGCCACCTTCGATCGCTCATCTATTGAGTTGGCAACTACCACCTTCAAATGTGGCCTTAATTTTAAAGTAAAAGCATAAATCCAAAATCTAATTGTATATAAGATCACCTAGAACAACTACTTCAGCTATCACTCAAGGTGGCATCCTCCATCTTGAGACACAACCAAATAAATCACCATCAATCCAGCTATTGACTAATGATGGCAGATACCAACAATTTTTTTTTTAAAAAAATGTAAGTTTTGATTATGTGTAGTTAAGTGTATTTTACTTATAATGGGAAATGCCGATATGACAGCTTTTGGTTGGAGGTTGTAATAGCAACATAATCCACCTTTTCTTCCACAACTCTAAAACAAGTTTAGCAATGCCACATTCTATAGGCTGAACACAAACTTCTTTAGATGGACCATTAGCTTCTGTGAGTTGAGCATTAACTTTGGTGAGGGCTTGACAAAATGAGGGAAGGAATCTTCTCACGCGGACAAAATGTTGGCAACAAGAAGACTATTGGGTGGGCAATGCGGAACTGAGGTGATAATAAGGCAAGTAACACATTGTAGAGAGCCTAGTAGATGTAGGGCAGCATAGGTCAATGAAAGAAGATTCTTCTGACACCAGGCAAGCAAAGGAAGTGTTAATCCTACCAGAAGCAAGCAACAGACAAGGGCAAGTCCAATGCAAAGGTGGGAGCACTCCGAGATAACACGGAGGAGTTCAAGAGGTAGAAGGTGTCATACCCAAGGCCCATGCTCCATTAGGAATCACAGTTGGAGTACACCTAGGGAGATTGAAGTATGGCCTAACACCATGTGGGAGACTCTCATGAGGAGAAAGACTGCGGATTTGGTCCCAAGGCAAGTGGCACAGACGTGCGCACCTTGTTCCATCAATCATTCAGCCTACCATTTTTCAAGTCCAGAGGACAAATGGACAGCCAAGATCAAAGGTCTCTCATTCAAGTAAGACATAGGTCAAAGGAAACATTAAGTTCCTTCGAGAGTGTAACTGGCAATCTTGCCATGTAGAAGGACTTTAAAGATCGTAAAGGACTTCAACATTTTTCTTCCTTTCTATTCGAAGGCTTCAAGGACGTCAAGAGCTCAAAGTCTTCGCCAATCTAAGGATCATCACTACTATTTAGAATAATATCAAGGTAGGTCCACTCATACGACTATATTATAAATGCGGGATAAATATCTATGGGTATGTTCGGGATTTGCATATTTTACTTATTATCGTTTTCGCTCATGAAAGTGCATACTTTCCTCACTATATTTATTGACTAGTTTGATGAGGTGAATTAAGGCAATGTGTCTAAAAGTGATGTTCTTTCAATGTGCTCTGTACTCATGGAGTAGGGTTGAGGATTCTCGTACCATTCCTGAGCGACACGCTACCATGAGTTTCATACGGTTAAAGAGATTGCCGATGATGATTAAGGTGGAGTGTTTCCGTATTGGATTCGCATGATAGAGCGGGTAGAGATAGTCCTCGTATTGATCAGGTGGAGTGTCCTTTGTAATAGTTTGGTGGAGATGTTCCACGTGTTAACCAGGCAGAGAGATTCACGTATCGGATGATTGAAGTGATTCTCTGTTAATTTTTGGTGAATGTGTCAAGTATTGGCCGAGTGGAGAGATTCCTTGTGCCGAATGGGTGGAGTTATACCCCATGCCGAATTGGTGAAGTGGTTCTCCACACTGGGTGATCCTTATGAATATATATATAAATATATATATGTATATATGTGTGTGTGTGTTTTCCTCAAAGGGTGATTACTCGTCACACTTAGGGCTGTAAATGAACCAGGTTGTTCAATAGCCCACTTGATACGCACTCGATTAAATTTGAATTGAACAAAACTTGTGAAAAAAAAGCTCACCCTTGAGAGCAAATACCCACTTGATTAATATATGAACATACTGAACTAAACTCAACTTTACTCGGTTAAGACTAATTAAGGCCCGCTTGTTTATACTTGAGTTAACTCATTAACTCAGTTTGATTAAAACTCATTCATAGATTGATAAATGTGGGTATATATATATTGGTTAATAATATAAGCATAGCACCTTTTATAATTAAATATATAGTTTGTAACCTATTTTATAATTTGTACAATCGTTAGTCGATAAAATTTAATAATTTCATAAACTACTATGTAGAAACTATATATGAAATGTTAATATATATTATCTATATGTATTAGTAATTTATGTAGGTATATAATATATAGTTATTATGGATAAATATCAACTAGTTACATATTAGTTATTTATAAATTTTTAAGATTTTCTAATTTAATAAAAGATCTACTTGTTAGTTGTAAAAATTTCATTAAATTAAGATCTTTTATTTTTATATATCTAATTTCTAAATTATTAAATTTTATTCAAAAACTAATAATAAACAATTACAACTTGGCTCAACTTGACTCGAGCTCATTTTTAGATTGAGCTTGAGCTCGAACTAGAGTTGTTTTAGTCGAGCCAAGCTCAGTAATCCAAAGATCGGCTTGGCTTGGCTCGATTACAGCCCTAGTCATACTTTTGAATATATGTGTTTTTCTTAAAAGGATGATTCCTTATCATGTTTAAAAGATGTGCTCTTAATCTTATTTACATGAACTGGTGCATGCATATCCATTGTCATTGTCTTCCATTTTTAGTACTATCGTGGGTTTTGACTTAGGTCTCATCAAAATCTCATTGTGGTGGTCTCACCTACATTTCATTCTTCAAAACATTAGACCTTGATGTAGATATAGCCCAAGAGAATTATCCCGAAGAACAAAGACAAACCAGCCTAAAGAGTAGCCACTAAGGCTCGTCTCTATTTAGTTTTATATTCTGTAATTTAAGTTGTTTATTATAATTAGGCAACGAACACTTTATGGTTCACTATATTTTGATGTAGTGATGAACTTATGATGGTGTGTAATTATATTTGGGACAAAGTGATAGTGACACTTAGATATTACTATTTTTGAAGAATATTAGTACACTACTCTGGTACTACTACATTAGTCTTCAACTAATCCCCTTTACCATTTTTGCTATGATTTTAATTATTCATGTGCGCTCGGCATACAGGCGCACAACCCTTATCTAAACATTAGGGATACAGTCAACTGGCTCACATCCCGAGCATAATAGTTCCTCATCGGGAAGACTACTAAGGGGTGGGGGCATCACAACTTGTTTGGGTTGGAGTAGCTCTCCATTCTATCTATTTAGACTTTTCTGGTGTTTTCACTTTTCCCATGTTCACCTCCTTGCCCCAATTGGTCATAAGTATTCCTTTACCTCTCAATTTTTTTCTCCCCATCAAATTCAAGACAGCCTCATCCTGCTTCCACTTTCCCTATCCATATTTTTAGCTATTTCTTCCACTTCGCCACTTTTAAGTTCAACCTAATATGATGTTCTTTCAATCTAAGAAAAGGTTTTATCCACCCTTTTTTCTACCATCACCCAACTTCTTTCAATACTCTTTGCCTTAAAACAATTTTCTATTCCTCTTCTAAAAGGGTAAGCTTTTTATTTGTATATTTTTCTTCATTTAATTCTTTCTACTTCACCACATATACCTTTTTTCTCTTCTCTATGCAGCCTTAGATTGGAAACCTATATCCTGGTGTTTCTATTCTTTAAACCTTCCCTACAAACACTCAATGAGCAACCATTATGCTTCCGAATTGAACAGTATGCTGGGATTTTTTTCATAAATTATCTTCTACCAACTGTTTTTCAGTTAAAGGATTCAAGATGTCCATTTCTACACAATAATGTGCACAACTTGACCTTTTCAAGGTTGGAGTGGCATTCTCTGCCTTCAAGAATCTTCCCATTGAACCCACAAAATTCTACTTCAAAGAGATGTAATGGAAGACTAGAACAAACACTCATACTAGGGCCAAAGGCGGTTCATCTCTTCCATTGAAGTTTGGGGACCATGGACCATTTAAAATCATATATGAAAATCCATCCACGTCTCTTAATCCTCCCCCCTCCTCCAATAGCTCTTGCAAAGTCATCTTCATGCTTCATCCAAACATGTTATGCATTGAATGAAAATTCCTGTAATAGATATATTGCAAAAATCCCACTATTTAATCACATGAGTCTTGATGTTATCTAATGAAAGCCTTCATCTCATAAATTTCAAGATCTATTCTTCATATTCTTCTTGGCAAATGTGATAACCATCTTCTTGGCAATGTAGAGTGACCGAAGCTTTCTTCGCAACCCCTAAATGTTTTGCCATAGTTTAGGTTGTTTTCACCATCTTCATGAAGCTCTTTGGATTTTTAGATGACCCTACCAACACTAAGGCTATCAGCAGGGTTAGGCGCACTGACATACTTCTCCTCCTACTCCAAATACCTTTCATGAAAATCATCGAGTTTGGATAAGTGTTTACTCTAGAAAGAAGATTTTTCAATGCGTAAACACCACAAGTGTGCTCATCTTGACTCAAAAGGGTTATGTATCAATAATAGAAAAGTCTAAACTATTGGTAGCTTCATTCTTAAGCATAGGTGATGTCTAGTCAATCCAAACATTCAAATGATAAAGTATTGGTTTGCCAATTTCCTACACCATCTTAAAAATACAATACCAATTATAGTTCAAGAAGATTTCCTAAAGTCGTGTGTGCAATATGAATTTAACATGTCTGATTTTTTATTCAGTTATACTAAAAATTTAGACCTGACTTTTCTCATATGTTATCAACAAAATATGTTGACACCAATGCTCCAATCACCAACACTTAGTTCTCCCCCAACTTCAAACCTACAAAATCTTGTGTTTTAATTTCGCAAGTATTTTTTAATTCTTGTACTAATGTGACCACCAAACTAGCTCAAGTAGACCATAATCATTTGATTTTCATTACTTATAGAATGGGTAAGGCCAATAACAAAATATATGTCCTTGTACCGAAGCATGAAGGTTGAAGTATGTGATCATAAAACATAAAGTATGCTTTTATGCTTTCATTGTGATTCTTCATATCTAATCTCTTAAGCCAATAGGGTTAAATAAAAGAATCTATATCTACTCTCTTTATAAAAAATAATAAATAAATAAGTCTTGTGTTTCTAGTTTTTATCCCCATTTTGTCATCATATTTGTGGTCAAATTACAGGGTTAGCCACTGCTATTAACCACACGATTTCAACATGACATTTTATCCTTAAAATCAACTGTTCATAATTATTCTATTCCGACTTAGTGGTTAGACAGATACTTTTTTAGACTCAGAACAGTTTAGTACACATAAGACGGATAGATTTTTTACCTTGAAACCAACAATTCATAATTGTTCTATTTCGACCTAATGGACTACTTTGTACTTTTGAACAACCACTCCTTAGACATGAAGCTTTTTCTAATTCAATCTGGCCAACAAATCTAATCCCATACCATCACACCTCCCCGGTCACGTCCTTGTTCAAGGCATGGCCTCGGGCATGGCTTCAATCCATCCACTAGTGCACTTTATATGCTTAACTCAGACTTGGTTTAAGGATTGTTGTTTTCTCTCACCTGCATTGGTTGTTTCTCGCTGTGTTGCTCATGTTTCATCCCTTAGAAGATAAAAACAACTGGCTTTCGATTGATGATCGCTTACAAATTAGTAAGAAGATTATTATAGGTGGTTTGTTAAAAGTAAATGTGAAGAGAAATTGGAAGATCTGAATCAAGAAATTCATGCGATTTGATGGTTTCTTGCATGTCAAATAAGTCAGTGATGTTTGTCTGAACACATTCATATACCTTTACGTTCCTCGCCACCTACGCCAACACCATGAATGTGATCAGGTGAGCACCGCTGACGAGCGAGCACCGTGGAGAGTAAAAGTAATCATTCCAGGTGAGCACCATGAAGGAGTATGAAGCTTGTAGCATGGGTGAACATCATGAATGGGGCTAAAGCCCACCCCAAGTGAGTCCCACATAAGACAAAAGTGCTCACCCCAAGATGAGCACCATGGAGACCAAAATAAATTATATACTTTCTTGTTTGGGCGTTTCAAAATTGAAGAGGATTTCAAAATATGTAAATATTTCAATTTAACTTTGTATATGTATTATTAAATATGAAGTTGCATTTTTTGCAAGTTTGAATTTACCGCAAGTTTGAATTTACCCTTATTGGCAATTGAAAGAGTTTTCATTTGCATGGAAATTTATATGTTTATTTATTATTTTTATCCATTGTGAGTTCCTAATGAGCCTCCCGAAAAATTCGGTTTTATGGTGCTTTAAAAAAATATCAATCCTTGTCTTGCTTCCTCCTTGTTTAATGCTAAATTGAAATAACAAAAATGATATTTTGACAATGGTAAGGTTTGATAAGACATTAAGAAAATATGAGACATAAAGGAAGCAGATCCCTTTCTTAAATAGAGAATGATTAAGTATTTCAAATAGAGGAAAAGTCCTCCACCAAAGTGTGCAACAATGTGAGCAAAACTCATCACCACTTGGGTGAGCACCATGGATAGCAATGCAACAATGCTTGCCGTTCGGGTGAGAACCATGGAAAGTAATAATGCTCATCCAGAAAAAGACCACCTAGACACCACCAAGTGTGCACCAAGGAGAGCAAAAGGACTTTTCTCAACTACCTACAAAAGGAAAATCTACAACAAAACACACAAGTGTTATAAGGATAGAAGTGGCTCACATGGCACAATTCACCTCAAGAGTACGAATCTATAGTTGATAGTGTCATTCTCGATGCATTTCATTTAATTTTAGTTCCCTCACCTTGTATCACATGGACCTCTTGTGATTGTATCATTGGTCACCTATCAATCTTTCCCCAACTGCCACATGTATTTATGCCCAATAGTTACTACTTGAATCCTTGACACGTGTGCTAGCAACAACTTTCTAAACCCAAATGATATGTTTCATTTCGTTTTAGTCTTCCTTGCCTTGTATCACGTGAACATCTGGTTACCATCTCATTGGTCACCATCATCCTTTCCTTACCTACCGCGTGTATTTATGCCCAACATGTACCTCATAGATCCTTGTCATATATGTGCTGGCACAAATTTCCCGATCCCGAATGATATGTTTTATTTGGTTTTAGCCTTTCCTCATCTTGTATCATGTGGACCGCTCATGAGTGTACCATTGATCGCCTGTCATCCTTTTCTCACCTCCCACTGGTTTGGGACTACCACTTAGGCGAAGTTAGACTCCTTGAGGGAGTAGGGATTCTGAACTTTGCAAGGCTGATTCTTCCTCACTCTTACAATAGCATAATCAACTCTAAAGGAGTCACTAAACATCATTTTCATCAAAATGTTCTTGATAAGATTCGATTCCCTTTTTGTCATCTCATTCGTGACGTTCTGGATTACTTCGGTGTGTCTCCTGCTCAACTTCTATCCAATGCTTGAAGAATCTTGTTGGTTTGTTTTGTGGTGTAGAGGCAAGCCCTTGAAGCGGCAGGGGTCGAGAACCTAGATTTGACCACCCATGATTTTTTCACGTTCAGGGTGTGAGGAGACATGACAGGAGCTAATATAGTTCCTGTTCATATACTAGTTAACGAGTTATCCATCTAGACTCTCGATATTCTTACCTCAAAAATTGGGACCAAAACTTTTTCTCCGTTCCAGAGAAGGTTAGGAGTTTCTTACTGGTGAGACTTCCTATCAAGAGTTTCCGATCAGGTCTACCTGGGGTTCCATCCCAAACGATCACTGCTTCAATGTGACCCCCACCAGGGCGAGCTGTTGCACCTAGACCATGTCTATGCATGGCTAAGGGAGAACCTAGAATCTACCAGTTTTGAGGTGGCTCTCAAACAAAAGGAAGTCAACCTTTTCGTGGTCATGTTGGACAGATCACACATCGTGGGCTATAGTATTCCAACCTCGGCCGATCTTGCACATGCTCACCAGCATAAGAGGGCCCCCCGAAATACTTTAGACTCCAAAGGGAAAAGGCCTTGTACCGAGGATATGGGGAGTTATCCTATCCAGTACTTCATTCTTTTGATTATGACTTGTTGGACAGATATTGTATCTTTTGATATGTGAATATTTATGGAAATATGATATGTTTTGGGATTTAGCATTCTATTAAGTATTTCTAAAATAAATTATCCACTATAAATTCTAAATATTGTTAGATGCATGCTAGGTACATTACATTCTTAACTATCATGAACAAGAATATGTGACCTTGTGTTGTATGTCCAAACACTTCAAGCTCCGTCAAATCCCAAGATAAGTTGGGAAGAATGAAATAAACTGTCAGGCTAAGATGTTGAGATCACCACACTGAAGGCAAAGGTATCGGAGCTTAGACATGCTTTGGCCTCAAAGAGATCTTTGTTAGCGAAGACCAAGGATAAACTGGATCAGGCTTTGGAGCAAGAGTGGAGGCTACCCTTGACATATTGTTTCTAGAGAAGGCATTGGCTCTGGGTGCCAACTCAATGGAGAATTGTAGGTTCAGCTGGAAGAGATAGTGTTCTCCACTTAAAGCAAGAATGATCGCTACTCTACTTATGTGTAGAGAGTCATTACGACTGAGGAGTCACAGACAAACCTCACATAGAGTTTGAAAATGCATAGGGCGAGTTGAAGGATCTCATGGCTTAGTAGTGCACTTTGTTTGGGATGAACTTCACAAGATCGACACCGTTTATCTAAAACTAGTAGAATCCATCGAGACATTGATGGAGGGAAGCTTGAAAAGGATACTCAACAGGCTAACAAACTTGTAATTCAGCTGTAGGAGGCAAGGGGTGGGTGGCATAACTCATCTTTCTCCCCAATTGTCCACAACCCTTCAGGTTAGCAATAGGGCATGGGCATCGTGTATAACCCTACTCTCCGAATGCTAAGGACATTCTTGTTAGACAATCTCAAGACGGACTTGAGGGCGACAGTTTAGCTATCTTGGACTCCCTAGGTGCTGATGTGACGTTGACACCTTTTTTGCTCAATTACTTCTTCCTCCACCTAATGATAGCCCGGGGGCCTAGCTTTAAGGCTTATGCTTTTCACTTGTACAAAATTGTTTTTATTCTTTGGTGTTGGATTGTTGATTATGAGTTTTGTTGTAGAGTTTGTTTTTTGTTACTCTTGGTAACAAAACATCAATTTTTCATCTTCATGTATGTTGTCCACCATTTCCCCTTTAGCGTTTTACTTCTTTATTTATATCACGTTACCCACATTGTGCACTAAGTCTATTACTTGCACACTTAGGCGTTGTTGATATAGCATGGACGTTAGAATTGATCAATTGCTTATTATGCGAGTGTGAGTGCAAACCTTTATTTATGCTCATAACCACACATTTATTTATAGCGTTACCCCACCTCAACCGCTTTCGTTATTTGACGTTCCTTACTAGTTACAATGGTTCCTTAGGAACCTTATCCTATGGTTCCAAAAGAAGTGTTTCATTTAGTTATAATCTATACTTGTGTTTATCGCTTGTACCTCTCATAAGTGTATCATTGGTCTTCTGTGATTCTTTCCTCACTCACCACATGTATTTATGCCCTAACATATATATTGGAAAAAAAAAATAACTAATTATGGTTAGAATCATGCTCTATATTAAAAATAAATAAAGAAATTGCCAACCTATTTTAATTTGGTAATTCCAATTACTAGGTATTGTGAATAGAGTAAAGTTCTCTACCCAAGCATGCACCAAGGTAACCAAAAGTCATTGTGATTTTGGCAAGCACCATGGACAATACTTCAACAATGCTTAATTGCCATTCACATTAAGAAGAGCAACAGTGTTTGCCCTAAGAACTTGCATCCAAGCAAGCAAAGGTGTTCTTTGATTCAGACGAACACCAAGACGAGCAAAAGTGATCGCCCTAGGGCAAGGATCATGGAGAACACATGTGCTTGCCACCAGGTGAGCACCACAGGAAGTACAAAGATTTATTTAAACACACTGTAAACAAGTACAATCATATTAGATATTATATGTTATATGATGTTGCTTTATCAAATCAAATCAAATCAAAAAGGGCCAAACAAAATCAAATTAAAGAATATGCAATCCAATAATTGATTGTACTTTTAGCCGAAATTAGAAAGCTCAGGAAGATTATGACAATTTTTTGTAGCCATGACATGCTCAGCATAGATAAAGTCCCAAATTCAAATACTAAGGAATATGAGGATACAACAGCACTTGTAGAAAGATGGAGTACTCGACTTCCAAACAGCAAAGAATGTTCATTATGGTTGTGCGGGTGAGCACCTCTGCTATCAATGGTGCTCGCTTGGTGGCGAGCAATTTTGCTCTCTTTGGTCCTCGGCTCGAGGCGATCACTTTTGCTTTTAGTGGTTAATGTTTGAAGGCAGCACTTTTCGTCTCTTTGGTACTTGCTTGGATGGCGAGCACGTACTTCTGCTCTCCTTGGTGATCGCTTGAGGGCTTGCACTTTGGCTCTCCCAGTGCTCGCCTGGGATTGAGCAATTTTGCTTGTTTTTTAATTAATTGAGTTTAAATGTGACGTCCATTCAATAGTGGTGATATATTGACAACGAACAAGAAAAACTTGTCGGTAACCTCAATTGTAGTACTCTGACCAAAAGAATCAAGTAAAGTTCATGTGTTCATATAAATGGCTAGTATTCATTAATCCATAGCACATTATGCATGTCCCAAGAAATGAAAACTAAGAACCAAAGGAATCTAATCGGAGAAATCAATGATTGCAAAAGTAAACACACCCAAAGGTACAGCTTACTTGAGTCATCACCGTGTCTGCTGTGACGTGCCTTTCAGTGGGTACCATTTTGCCAAATATAAGGTCAACAAACCATGTTTCAAGGCCGATCGAGGCTCACATGCAAGATTCTTAAAACCATGAAGCTAGTTTTAATTCAACTTAATTCCGTGCACAACTTTGCTTGTCCTTTCCTTTCCTTTCGATTTTTTCTTGTTATCTACTGATCTGGATGGTTGAGGGTCGACGTTCATTTGTCTTCTGATGTTGAAATACACCGAATCAGAGACCATATCCAAAAAAAAAACAAAATAATAATAATAATAAATAAATAATGTGACATGCAACATAATTCCCTGACTCGATGGGAATTAAGACGTCGTCGGTGGTCACATTTGTTCCAGATTACAAGAAATTTTTTTGTCAAAAAGTTAACAAGCACTGGACCTCCAGCTCCTAGCTACGACATGCATGAATCATTATGGTACAGTTCTTTTTGACTCAACTTTTATAGATCATGTTTTACTGCCAATTTTCTCGCTGCTTTTTTTTTTTTTTTTTGTACTGCGAAAACCTAATTAGTTCAAGTTCATCGAACGTCAACACCTTTGCAATTATCATGTCTACTGAAAAAAGTGATTTTTTTTACTTAGATTGCAAGGGTAATTCCGGACTTGACATGATATGTTGATCAAATGGCCGCCAAGTCTCCTGGAGAGAGTAAATGCAAACCTTGAATACTTTATCCAATGTTTCCTTTTCCCTGGCCTACCTTTTGATCTTCTCTCCTCAATATATAAGTTTTATATATAAATGCAGGGAAGTACTGCATGAAAAGGGAAAATAAATTAGACAAATGGGTACGTAAAAAATATATAATATGGTAGCAAAATTAAGAATTGATGGATATGGATCATTTGGAATATAAATATATATATATATATTATATTTACCAAATGACGGCAGCTATAGGGCATGAAACTTTGCAATCTGAACCCTTGGAATGATAGCCACTAGCAAGTCACATGGAGATCTAGATCAGAAGAATGCATGCATAATCTTGGTCAAGAAAGCAGCATTAATTAATATATACTGCTTATACTTTTGAATGGCGGTGTAAGAAAGCGAAAGCCTTTTAGAAGTAAAAAAAAAAAAAGAAACGAAGAAAAAATTAATGAAACCAGCAACTAATCAAATCCCATGATCGATGGACAACGGTAAAGTTTGGCGGGCGACTTGTCTGACCGGTGTAATAAGGCGCTGCTGATGTGTAATATTTCAAATATCATGTTTTAAGTTTTTATTATATATATGCACAATATTCATGATGATCAAAATTAAAAAGCTAGCTAGGGTTTTGAACATGACTTTTCTTCCAAAGTATAATTTTTAGGCAAAATGTCAATTTTTTTGGAACGTCGATCCGCTCTTTTGGGTCAAAACCATTTATGTGTACATGAACCATTGGATCATTAAGTCGAGTAGTCAAATTACAGTACTACCGCGTAATCATCATGTACTTACTATACATCTTGACAAAAGTGATCTTAAAATTAACAAATTAAGTTCCTCTTGATTAACAAATACACGGCATTGATTTGGCTCATGACTACCTCTCCATTTATAAAATAATGAATTAATAGATCATATCTAGCTAGGAATCGTGATCAAAAGGGTGAAGTCCTAGCTATAATATATTCACGAGCCTTCTATATTTTAATTTTTTTTAAGTAAAGAATCGGTAGCCACACACATATTGACCATGTCCCAAGTTTATTAATCAATCTTCACTTATAGCAGAGAAATACCGTAACAATATTGAAGTAAACTCTTTCGCAACCATGTATATTATATATACCTAGCTTAATTGTCTTTTGTGTTATTTTACATATATATCTCTCCGTCAAGCGGGGTGGATTTAAAAATATGACTTCGTCCCTAATTATATGTCGATGCTTTTTATACGAAAAACTTGACATTTAACAAAGTTACAATAAGATTGAGGATTTGGAATGCAATGTAAGTATGAGGCGTCTTAAGAGTAAATGAAAAGAATATTATCATAGACCACATCATGATATTCTTAATTGCATGGTTTTAATGAATGAAACTTCACGTAATTATTAAGGAGCAAATTAAACTGTTTCTAAGCTAGACGTGCATGATTGATCATGATGATCGTCAGCTGGTTGTAACTTGTATATTAATTGTATTAACTTGATCTCAAAAGTTGAAATATTAATGAGTTTGGCCAAATTAAAGGTACAAAGATGTTCCAAATAATAGCGACAAAACGTGAGCTTATGGGTTAGTAAATGTTTCTTAAGTGGAGTGAGAAAATGGCAATAATCAAAGACAAGCTGCCCTGTGAAGGCCTTATCATAATTTGGAAGCATGCATGGATAGTGGGTTGAAAGAAGTGGTTCAGTTATATCTGAGTAGGAATCCCACCATGATCTTCAAGTGGAACCCAATCATGATCTTATATATCTTCAAGCTCATGCATGAAACCCTTTTTCAGGGGATTTCCAAAAATTAAGGTATTAATTTCCTCTCATATAAAGACAAAGAAAAAGTATAAACATCCCCTTTTTTTCTCCTTCCAATTTGAATTGTAATGATGGGTATATAAATAATTTGATAGTGTGTTAATTAAGCGCAACCCGCCATATTTGACCAATTCTTTGATCTTTTCTCTTTCTACCCTATACTAGTACTAATCATCATCTAATGCTTAGCATAATTGATAACTAATTACCATTTTGTAAGCACAAATTAAAAACTAAAGATAGCTTTCCCTTTGGAGACATCCGACAAAATTGGGACATTACAGAGAAGATCAACATGGCCCTGCACAAAGATAAAACACATGTACACGATACAATGGTCGAATGTTTCTGATTTCTTTCTCTCTCTCTTTCCTTTTGTTTCATTTTACCAAAAATGTTTGGACCATTGTTTTAATTTCTCCAGAGTAGCGTCAAGCATCATCTTATCCAATAAAACTTTACTAGATAGTCGCACAGTACTCGTGCAATGTATAAAGCCGGGGCTTTTGATTCTTACAACATCTCAAAGTTGGTGCTATATCTGCGTGGAAATAGGGCAATGTGGCTAGAAGAGTACATATAGATCCATTATATCTCGAGTCATATATATACATATATGGACAAGCCAATTTGATAGGATTTCACAAACGCGTCATCTTACTATTGGCCTCCCAGATAGACCCGCGGGCGGTCAGGGAAAGCGAAATCCAGGTACGATTTCCACAAACGATTTGTCAAGCTCTTATTATATATTGGCCATGAGATGAAAAGGGTCTTCCAATATGAGGGCTACACGTGCCACCAATATGATTTTTTTGTCGAATATATAATTCAGTCTGACAGTGGCACAGGCATAAATCATGTCCATTTATTACCTGCTGCACTAGTACCTTCGTGGGGGAGTACGGTACACGTGTCAATCAAGGGACGCACCAACTCTTTATCCTCCTTTGTTTTCGATTTTCTTCTGATGATCTCTTTAATGCGTTTAATTAATAATGCCACTTATGTTGTACGTGAGTTGTAACCATGATGTAATGATCTCTGGTAAATTTTAGTGCCTCGTGATAAGAAACGTGAAGTGCATGTTTGGGAGAAAAAGGATGATATTGATCAATATCTAGAAAGTTATGGGAGAAAACTGAGATGCATTGGGATGTGAAGATAATAAAGGCAGAGGTCGGGTGGTGGTAGGACTAGATATCGATCATCCAAACCCTATCCCAGACACAAACTGCTGCAATTAATTAATTAATAACACCGATCCCAGCTCCCACCTTACCATGCATGCACGATCATCGACAACACCACCTTGCTCATTCACAACTGCATTCATGCTGGATATATATTTGAAGAAACAAAAGTATGGTGCTACATCAGAAACTCGGATCAAAGATTTTCACAATTTTTTTCTGTCTAAATTTAAGTGCTTAAATCGCCGCATTTCACTATTTTCAACAATTTAAAAATTAATGCATGTCTGTTTCATTTGTTTGTTCACTTCTGTTTTAACCTAACGAATATCACAAATCGCCACAAGTACTTTTGTTTGACTAAAAAATGGCTGCAAGATTCCTAAAATTCACTTCAATTGAGCCGCGTAAGGATATTCCATACTTGTTAAATTGAAAGTCGGGGTTTATTCTATGCGGCAAAAATAAAATCGCCGCTAAAAGCCACCAATTGAGGTAATATTATTTGTAACAGGAAAAAAAAAAAATCGCTGCAATTGACCATTTTTCTTGACACGTGTCAGACAATCGAAGATTGACAAGTGATAATCTTTTGAAAGTGCAAAGACAACCTCTCTAGCTAACTAGCTAGCTATATATAGATCAGGTTGTATATATAATATAGATTATCATGTAGTAATTTTTCTCTTTTACATTTTGTTGGTAAATTGGATAAATAAGCAAAACTGCTAGCACGTACGTAGCGATAATATTGATGAAAGACTAATTAACAGGAATGAAGACGTACAGTATATTATATAGATGTTTGTCTTGAGAAATGGCGAGCTAGGACTGAAGGACGGACGAAAGAAGCCGGTGCAGGTGCCGCGCGCATGTACGGTGGTCATCATGTGTGTGTACAAGGCTGCAGGCAAAGAGATCGATTGGGGACAGCACGGTTTAGGTCCATACTGGAGAGTGTGAGAATGTGAGGAAATGGAGGGATTTTGTTCTTTTTGTAATAACAACAAACATGTTCCCTATTCCCACGACATATTTGTCTACTAAGGGAGTGTCTTTCTGGGTACAATATAATATGGGTCGTCAGGCACTACCACTTGCCCCTTACAATTATCATGTCAACTTAAAATTTTAAATCAAAAACGAGAATTAACAAAAACAAAAAAAGATGGCCGGCAAGCCTTATATTAATCTGTATTTGCTCCTTTTGTACTCATTCATTTTTATAAGACATTAAAATAAAATTCATGTAATTATATATTAGTGATCAAAATGTGTTCTTCATGTTCTAAAGTTAGAGGTTTGATCAATCCATAAAATGAGAATAGATCAAAATTATTCATTAGGAAAATGATACATGACAATCATGTTTTAAATGAGTGACATTTTTTTAAAAATAATTAACTTATGTTAGATAAGGTCAATTCGAATTACCTCAAGTGAAACGGAATTTCTATAAGTCCAAATCTTTACTCGTCTTACTGCCCGCGTCAAATTGTTATGAGTGCACATCTACAGCACTTGTAGAGAGAGGAAATGTTTTTGTTTATATGTTCACTCACTTTTTTTTCACATATCCAAACTAACATACATAAAACTCTTATTTAAAGAATCTCCTAATGAGGTGGTTAATTACCTTCCCTAAAAGTTAATTAATTGTTAAGGATAGCACTACAGCCACCCATGATCGCTCCCAAGAGATTCTCCCAATTAGTGCATTTCTTTTTTTTCTATTTTTCATATATTTTTTTAATCCCCTTCTATATTAAGTAAAAAAAATCATAACATCATTTATAAAAAATACTTTCTTAATCACTAAGTGTAAAAAAAAATAAAAATAAAATAAAAAACTTTATCGAGACCCATCATCGGGATGTTTTATCGGGAGCTAAAGTATTTTTCAAATGTTAATAGTTGTGAGTTAATTAATTGCTTATGGTGAAGAGTTAATTAACTGTTTGTAATTTCCTAATTCATGTAAACACTACATGAGTTATAAGATACCCATTTACTAATAACTTTAAAAATTAGTAACAATTTTTCATAAATATATATATATCCTAATTGTATAAAAGATTGTAAAAAGAATTATACGTGTATTAATTTATAATTACTCCATTCAATACGATAACTTAAACCGTACATGCCACACCCTCAAAAAGTGCATAAACAGTACAAAAAAATTTGACGTTCCGTACGTAATTCCGTAGACATGCATCATCTGCGTGAAAAGCATCTCTGTTCCGACGAGCACAAAACCAGTATATGCACGCCACACAGATGCATGCATATGTTCATTGTTGTGCTGTCAAGACCTCTGTGCATGGGAAAATCATAAATCAAGGATAATCCTACTATACTCTTTATTTTATATTATTCAATTTCTCTCTTTGATACGGTATTTTAATGTGATACACGTGATTTGTTAAAAAATTTAAAAATATTAAAAATATAAACATAAAATGGTAGAAAAAATATAGAGTTTTAATCTTTCTCTTTTTTTCTTTTTTCTTTGTTTTTGGAGTGTCATTTTATTTTAAATATATATTTTTTAAATACTTTTAATAAGTCACTAAGGCAAGACAATGTTTGAATAATTTTGCCAAGTGGGAAGTTTTTCATATTAGGAGAAAGATGCTCGGCCAAAGATGCTCTTTCCATTCCGGATGTTATTGTAACAATGGAAGATGCTCCTTTTTGTATTTCATCTTTATTATAATGGAATGTTACAAGAGTTTCCTTTAAAAAAAAAAAAAAAAACTATAATGGTAATATAAATATAAGCTACTTATTTGATATTTCTCATTAAAAAACATATATAGTACAGAAACATATGAATTAACAGTTTGCACACATTATAGTACAATCAAATCGGATGGGATGTACAAGTCAACGGGAAAAGAATCGAAATTGTGCCCAATTACTACATGTTTTGACAGAGACAAGAAACTCATGATCAATAGAACATGATCTTTGCCCTTTTCTCTTTGTTTATTTTAAATGAACAAATCATGATCTTATACAAGAAATTTATAACATGATTAATATAATATTTCTATCATATTATAAAGTTCTTTTTGTGTAAAATTTATAACTAGATATAACACTTTTTTTCTTTCTTGTATATCGAATTTGGGATAGATAGATAGGCACTATCAAAATGGAAGATTCTTGTAACCATAACGCGCGCGCGCCCAGTACTACTCAATTTGAAGAAACAATGAAGGGGGGATGTACAGTGAAATGTCAATTTTATGGTGCCCAGAAATTTGGTAGTCTTTCTTATTCATCGAAAGGGGAAAGACCCAAAAAGAGGAAAGTTTGGTAAGATTGCTTGTCATGGAGTGGGACTAGCCATATTCTTGCTGCCTTCCACAATACAGCACCAAACTTTCGACTCATATTTACATCTCTAATGTGAAAACTTTGCCTAAACCGCGATGCTGATGAACAAAAATCTTGGTGGGAAAAGAAAAAAACAATAATAAATAATAAATAAAACCCACAAAGTTCGACTCCAAGGTTTTCTTGTTCCATTGACGTACTCTTTTGTCTTGTTCATATGCAAATCACGAGAGTCCGTTTACTTGGTGTGAGAACACTTTTTTGGTGGTTGTGTACGTGTCAAATCTTGTATGAACGATTTCTTGGATCCGGGTGATCCGATTCGTTTGAAAAAAAAAAAAAAAATCAAGTTCTTAATCATCCAGTGACAAACAGGCGAGCTCGCACCGTCGACTATAAATGCATGTTTTTTTCATGTATTTTTTAACTTATTAGAATATTACTATTAGGTTCATCAAATTTATCTTTAAATTTTAATAAAAAGTCTATATTTTCTATATATCTAAAACATTCTTATTCATAACTTCACATTAGATTAGTTATTGAATTCATCAAAATAATAATATTTTTATTTTTTTTATATTTTATAATCACACTAATCATATGTTAATTAATAATTTAATTTGATTCTTACATTATTATTACAAGATGGTTGGAGATTAAATGTGAATAGAAAAAATCTTTAGAGATTAAAAGTAAATAAAAAATAGATTTGATGAGTGAATAATGACCCTTTAAATTGAAATACATACATTTATTATAGTTAAAAATTTTACATTTATCTCTTTAACTAATTCAATATAACTCTCTTTTGATGAAATTTATCATATTTTATATTTGACTAAACTTTTGATAAAACCAATATCGACACTCTTAATAGTTGAAAATGGAAAATGATTTTGCGCACCGAAGTGCACCGATCGAAGCTGATATGGACTGATTTAATGAAACGAATCGTTTTGATTTTACTTCAATGAGCACAGTTTTGGGCGGGGTCGTTTCTTAAATGAAAATTTCGAAAGAAACGCACAGTTTTGCAAAACTCTTCATTGGCCATCTTCCCCGCGTGCCCTCTCTATCTCTCTGGCCATCCTCTCCATGTGACTTCTTTGGTTCTCTTCTCCGCGTGGCTTCTCTTCAGGCTTCTCTGGTTCCCATTTTTCCTTTGCCCCCATTTTTTGGTCTTGTGGTTTTCAAAAGTTAAGTTTTGAATTTAGGTTTTCAAAACTATATTTGGTTTGAACTTGTCTTAATCCCAGAGCTTACATATGCTGTGGATGTATATAGAACTGATCTATTTTTGCTTTGTTGCAAAGATTTGAAAACCAAATATATTTTTTCTGAATCTCTGTTCTCCCTACCCTCTTCTCGTGATTCATGTATACCCTGGGATTAATTAGTATTATTCCCTCTCGGTTCTGGTCCTTCTGGGGTTTAAATTTTTCGTGGGCTTGTTTGAGGTTCTTCAAATTTTAGTTGGTTTAGCTCACGTGTGTACATTCCTTGCCTGGTGCATATTTACTATTTATAATATTCTTTTTATCGAATGATTCTTTGTTTGTTTGGTAAATGGTAAGTATATTCTGTGGTATGCTTGTACTGGGCAGAAAAAAAAAATGTTATTTCTTCCTTGAAGGTGTTAGTGGGGTTTCCGTTGAATATTGCCCTGGGGGTGCACTACAGTCATACTCATAAAGAACCGGAGGAAGCTAGTTTACAAAGTGGTTGTCCATCTTGCACTGGATCTTGCAAGAGGGTCAAACTCCACACCTCATCTTTATTTTATTTGATTCTTCAAATCTGTTGAATGTTTTGGAGGTTTTGCATTTCAAGTATGAATTTAATTCGTTATAGATAAAAAATTTCTGATATCAGGTTCATTATTATCCACCATTTTTTATAGGTTGAGCTATCTTCATTCACAGAAGATTGTCCACAGATATGTTAAAACAGAGAATATGCTTATAGATAAACGCGTACTCTAAAAATTGCTGACTTTGGTTCTTCACCGTTTTATTTGATTCTTCACCGTCGCCGTCGCGTGCAGAGGAGATGCCTACGTTGAGAAAGACATTTGAGAGAGATAAATGCGTTGAGAAGGCCGTGTTATTTTACTGAAGATGTTCTCTTTCTATTCTGCGAGTTGCGTTGTTTTTTTTTTTTTTTTTTTTTTAATATAACAAAGCAATCTGACAAAACTCTCACGCAATCGGTACACAGTTGGTAACTTGGTACGCAAGATCGCTTCTATCCAGAAGAACTGATTGAAAATTGTAGAGAGAGAATCTTTTTGTAAATAATCTTGAGAATTTATTAGGGCAATTCGGACTTTGGGATTGAAGATTTTTGTAATTGATCTCTTACATTTCACTTTTGTTGATAGTGAATTCGTTAAGTCCGATCCCAACAGTGGACGTAGGCTCACATTAAGCCAAATTACTTATATCTTGGTATTCTATGTATGATTGTCGTTATTTCCTTTTTATTTTGCTACTGTTGTTATACTTTAAATTAATTTTTAATAACTGGCTTATTCCAACAAACTGGTATGACTGTGACAAAGTTTGAAATGGGAAATTTGACGGTCAGAACAGCATTAGTTTGTGGTGCATCAAAATGAAGGTTTTACTACGACAACAAGAGTTGTCAAAAGTATTGGATGAAAAGGTGACTGATGATTCTCCTGCACCGTCAATAGAAGAAGATGAGAAAGCGCATAGTACTATCTCGTTATCACTATCAGATAGAATTTTGAAAAAGGTTGTTGATGAGGAGACCGTTGCTGGTCTTTGAAAAAAACTAAAGAGCTTGTATATATGTATATGAAGAGTTTGTATATGAAAAAGTTAAATTTTTTATTTTACTTTTTGTAAAAATTTAAAAAAATTATAATGATTAAATAAAATTAAAAGAATAAAAAAGTTTTCCAATACGACATTGCGCAATAGATCTTGGGGCTCTAAATGGATGGACTATCCAAAGCATGAAGAGTACAAATCTTCTTCAATTGCAACAAATTATTAAAAAATTGGTGCAGCCCTATCTACAGCAACATCTCATTGCTACATTGGAAATCATGGGCAAGTCACTTCAAGGATTACCAACAAAAACTACCTTCATAGTGATCAGTCTTCTCTTGGACCACGTAACAGTCTATTGGCCGAACGAACATGAGACAGAGACACGGGCTGGCTGCTTCCTTGGTCCAAACGTCTCCTCCATATATTTTCTTTCTATAGTTCTTTGACTACTAAGGTATGAAAATTCTGTGATGATTGTATACATGGGGGCACCAAAGCCACACCTAATCTACCTTAGATTATTAAAATTAAATCATTTTTCCTATAAAAAAAAATGTTCTTTAAATCATTTTCCTTTTGCTATCTGAACGTCTCTTATGTTTAGTAATTGAAAACTTATTCATTTTGTACATAAATTGTGTTTTCTCTCACAATTTTTTGCGTGCACTTCTTTCTACATACGGTAGATTTTTCCAACAAAATAAAATTTAAGACTATATGTAAATAACATATATAAGATCAATATCAAGAAAAAAAGTCATTCAAATAAAAAATAGTAATGAGGTATTCTGAGAATATCTAAGATATTAAGTATTCTAAAAATATTCGAGAATATTTTACTTTTATTAAATGAACTTTTCAAATATGTAAATCTGATTGTTTTATCCAAGAAAACTATAAAAATGGTAATTTTTCTAAAGTAAAAAAAATATTAATAAAATGTATTTTCTTGCTGAAAGATTATTGCCGGAACAAAAGGGGGGCAAGGGGGGTGGAAAGGAAGAAAAAAGGTGGAAAATATTAAGATCAGTCATTCGGCCGTAAAGTTTTGGAGTTAACAGAGTATGGATTTTGCGCGTGCTAACGTGCACCTATACTACCGTTATATATATGCACTCCCTCTCGTTCGGTCATGACGCACTCTCGAATTGTCAAACCGTGGGGGCAGTAAGAAGGCACGGGATAACGGGATATTTGCAGAGCTCTCTCTGCAAGTGAGAGAGAGAGACAGAGAGACAGATAGAGAGAGCGAGAGAGAGAGAGAGATGGAGCAATCAAAGTTCAAGAGGATTTGTGTGTTTTGTGGAAGTAGCCCAGGAAAGAAGAGCAGTTATAGGGACGCTGCTATTGAGCTCGGCAGGGAATTGGTAATGTCTCTGTCTAATGGCTCTTCTTTCTTTTGTCTTTGTTCCATTTGGGTTTCTATTTCTTTTTTATTGTCAGGTCAATTATATATCCGACTTCGGTTTTTTCTGAGTTTCGGAACATGGGCTTCATGGATTTCTTGATTTTAACCACTATTTTCATGTTGCCCCAAGTGATTTTTCATGAAAAGTAGTCAGAATGTTAGAGCTTCCTTCTTCTTCTATATGGCATAGCTTTCTTCAAAAATACTACAGGGGACGGACCCTTTTTCAACTTTAATTCATTTCAGTTCATACTCATCTTGGAGATAGCAAATATGTATGTTCTGTTACTCCTCAAATCCGCGAAGCTATATCCAAAGTATAAGTACTCTGTTGAACAACCATTGAATTTTCATCACATTTTTGTTCTTTCTTTTGTTGGAGTAATTTTGTGTACCTTAATGAGCTTCGCCATTTGTCACTCTTTGTAAATTAGCTTCTTCATAAATGGATTTTGGAGTTTTTGACCCCCAAGTTTTCCATGCCATTTTACCAATTACAACGCTCTAGCTGATTATGCTGGGTTACTGTTGCCTGGTTTGGGACAGGTTTCAAGAAATATTGACCTGGTTTATGGAGGAGGAAGCGTCGGTTTGATGGGTTCGATTTCCCAAGCTGTCTACGATGGTGGTCGCCATGTCATTGGGTGAGCATCTTCATCTTCATCTTCATTTTCATCTTTCTGTGTTGAGTAAATTACTAAATGGATTAAAAAATTGAAAGTAAAAGATATTCATTTTTGGGGGTTGTGTAATTATTATGGCCGTGGTCTTTATCTCAATCAAAACTCTTTTTTGTCATGTTATTGTCTGCAGAGTTATACCCAAGACACTCATGCCTAGAGAGGTATGTTGCTACCAATAATATCATGTTTTAAAGCATTTTTGCAGTGACCAAGAAAAAATGAAAATGACCCAACAAGCCTGAGAGAGATAGAGCATTTTCTAATAATTCCTTTTGCCTTCTCTGTTAAATGTGGCTTCTTCTTCTTTTTTTTCTTTTTCATTTTGTGGTAGCTACATTGACATGAATTTCTACCTCACCTTTGTTATCTTAAACCTACGGATTTCCCAATTGTCTCTTTTGGGATTCGTGTGGGTTCAAAGTGGGATTTTTGGTTGGTCCTCAGCTTTCCTTGATTTCCCAAATCCTGATCTTAAAAGAAACTATATCTCTTCCTCAAATCCACCTGTCCATCTGGGGTCTCTACCACTTTGTCCCTCTCCCTCCTCCACTTGTTGGATTCCTTAGTTCTCTGGGTTTCCGTTTTCCTCTCATTCTGGATAGACCAAAAATATCAGGTTCATATTTTATGTATTTTCCTTCTCTTTCTTTTCTTTTCTGCGCAACTCATGATTGCTTCTTAGTCTGTGCCCAACACTGATTGGAAGACTCTCTCTCTCTCTCTCTCTCTCTCTCTCTCTC
>QEOT01009059.1:6229-81114 GCA_003123785.1 Pterocarya stenoptera | reverse complement strand
ATATATATATATATATCTTCTTATTTTCCAGTTGTTTTTTAAATTTCCCTTTTGGATCAAGGAGTTTTTACTCTCTTTTAAGGCATAGGAATGAAAGAAAAGAAAATATTGTTTGGATTATTGAGTTTGCAATACTGTGTTGCAGGAGTATTTTCCAAGGCATGAAATAGTTGCATCAAAGCTAAGCTGGGAAATTGAACAATTAGGGTACCCTCCAAAATGTGACATCTCAAGGTGAATAGATGATGCATGGATGGAGACTGGAGTAGAAGGAGGAGGCTTTTTGTGATGAAAGCCACTAATTTTAGATGACCAGAAATTTCCTCAAGTGGGTTCTTTTTTGTTCTTCCCTTGGTGTAAACTAGAAGAAATTGACCTCAAGTTGTGTAGCTAGACTACTTAATTCCTTCAATGGGAATTACCTGATGCTCCATTTGGTTGCCAGATGCAGAGGGAAATAGAGAAGAAGATTTAGTGTTACAACAATTTGTATTGGAATGTTTGTTGTCAATTCTAAATTGTCTTTCAATTTCCTCTGGACTTTTGTTTTCATGTCACCCCATTTTCCTAGCAATGACATAATTAATACATATTAGAACAATGTTTTTTGCGTTATATGTTTTATCGAGATAGCTCACATCTATAGTGGCCAGAGATCATGAATTACAAAGGATAGTTTTCCCTTTTCAACTAAAAACTTGTATTTCCTTTTAAAGTTAAGGTTTGCTAAAAAGGAGAGAAGACATAAACAAAGGCGAAAAAGCGTTAAAACTTACAACTTAAAAGGAATCAAAGGAAATGATAAATGAAGGAAAATCATAGTCGTGAATTTTAGAAACAATATGTCTTTTTTAGTTCGAGAAATTTTGGGCCAAATTTTTATTCAAAAGATTCTAAGTATATTTTAGGGGAGAGAACAATATAATTTTAAAAAATAATGATAGATGCACTCTTACTATATGCAAGTTCGCGCACTCCTTATGAAAAAATGAGGTCTATTATTAAAAAAGTATTTTTTATATTAATCTGAATTTATCTAATTTTTTTAATAAGAATATGCAAAACTTGTATACCCTAAAATTTCAAATATCATTTATCAACTTACCTCTCTTTTAGGGATAAGGAGGACGTAATGAATTTTATAGAGGCATACAATATTTTGGAAGGCCCAAGTATAAAATTTTGAAATTCTACTTTTTAGGGGAGAAGAGTGGGTTTGCTGAGTTGACGGCCCCATAAGCCCCTCCATCACATTGGGCTTCTATAAATGATAAAAAGTAAGAAACCAAATCGAAATAAATATAGGGAAAAAATAGAATCTAAACAAATAAATAAAGACATAAAATCCCAAAATTATAAATAGTCTTCCCCTCACCCTTTCCTATGTGTTTATGTTTGATAATTCTATTTTACTTTAGTGTCATTGGTTTTGATCATTTTTAAAATACTCCCAAACTAATAAAGATGATTTGTATAAACCCTAAATAAACAAGTCACATACTAGAGGTGAGCAGCGAGGCCTTGCCCCGCTTCTGCCCCGCCCCTATGCGGTGGGGCGAATCACCCTGTCCACACCTGGGTCAATCTCTGGGGGCGGGAGAGGGATGGGGGTGACCCACGCCCTGTATATACCCCACCCTGCCCCGCATATATATATTAAAAAAAATAACCTAGGCATAAAATGACGTCGTTTCATGCCTAGGTTTAAAAATATAAAAACCAACCCCCCGGCCCCCCTCTCCTGATTCCCGAACCTTCTTTGTTCTCACTTCTCCCTCGCTCTCACTCACTCTCTTTCTCTCTCTCTCTCCCTAAGTTCTCGCACCCGGTCCCTCTCTCTACTTCACCCCCTGTCCCCGTCGCCGTTGCACGACTCGCAACCAGTCCCTCTCTCTTCATCTCCGTCACCAAAGGTCCGAAGGTAAGAAACCCTAAATTCAAAATTTAATTTTTTTACGATTTATATATTTAATAGAGATTGGGGGAATGATGTGGTTTATTGGAGATGGATAATGAATTTTTGTGAATTGTCTACTATTGAGCTTAGATTGTGCATGTGGTTTGAACTTTGAATGACTCCCGTCCGGTTTATTTTTTTTTATTTTTTTTGCATTATATAATGTGTGTGAATCACTGAATCATGATATTATTTGTGTCTAATTAATTCGGATTGGAACCCTAAATTAATTTAGGGCTCCAATCCGAAATCCTAAATTAATTTAGGGCTTTCAATCTTTGAAAGCCCTAAATTAATTTAGGGTTTCGAAATACCCTAAATTTACAATGTTTACAATATTTACAATATTCAATAACGAAATTTACAATATTTACAATATTTCAAATTTTCATGCAGTAGTCAATACCTTAATTTACAATATTTATAAATTAAGATACTGCATGAACAAAAAGCCAATAAACATAAATTAATGAAAGTCCAACTTATTAGTTATAAATATTGTAACAAAATCATCATCCATTAATTAATCTTTACAAGAGATTAAGTTATAATTAATTAAGATAAATATATATATATAAATGTCAAGTGATACTTTTTTTTTATTCTACTTTTTTTTTTTTATGTTCATTATATAGTTGCTATGCTTATATTCTTTCAAGTCTACGAAACTATATTGTTAATATACTTTACTACATATATAACAAATATTCAGACACTGCCGCCAACATATATATATATACACACACCTGAAGGCTGAAGTATTGTAATCGATGAGTAACTAGAAATCATGCATAAATTAAAGATATTTTTTTCTATGCTTATATTCTTTCAATCATGAAATTTTTTATATTTTTTATCGTGTCCGAAATCAAAGATCATCGGGATGTTAATTGTTTGGCATGTTGCTATGTTTTCTATAATTTTAAATTTTTTGTTTACTTGAGTTCATGGATATGCCAGCAGATTTTAGTGCGAACTCTCATTTCCAAGCCGACGGCACTCCTACACCTACACCTAAACTTACCCCTTCTACTCATACCCCTACCCCTACAGCACCTTGCCTTGCCCCGCCCCCAAGCCTAGCAAGAAACCTGCTTCAATAGTTTGGAGTCATTTCACCAAACTAGAGGGTGGTGACCCAAGTAACCCCCAAGCCAAGTGTAACCATTGTGGAAAAATTTATGGGTGTCACTACAAGAAACATGGCACCTCACAATTAAAGGTGCACTCATGAGAGCAATGCAAAAAAAGTCCAATATTAAGATCATTACAAGAGAAAAGCTAATCTAGGCTAGAAATTGAACTTCAAAAAATGGCGGATAGGACTAGTGGGGGTGCAACTTTGAGAGTATATACTAAATATGATCCCGATAAGTGTAGAAGACACCTAGCTCGTATGGTTATCATGGACGAGCTACCTTTTTAAGTTGTTGCTGGGAAAGGATTCTAAGTGTATTCTCGCTACTTAGAACCAATGTTTAATATTTCTTCTCGCCACACGGTGACAAAGGATATAAAAAAATATTTTTACATTGAAAATGAGAAGTTGAAGGGTCAATTGACGGATCAATTTGTTTGTCTCACCACTGACACTTGGACATCGGTCCAAAATTTTAATTATATGTCTTTAACTGTGCATTTTATTGATTGTCATTGGACATTGCAAAAGAAAATTTTAAAATTTTGTAAAATCACTGATCATAAGGATGAGACAATTGGAAAGGCCTTGGAGGCCGCAATAAAGGAGTGTGGGTTGACCCGAGTTGTTACAGTCACAGTCGATAATATCTCATCTAATGATGTCGCATTGGGACATCTGAAGATCTATCTTAAAGAGACAAATAAGACACTCATGGGCGGTGAGTGTCTGCATGTGAGATGTGCGGCACATATTATGAATCTGATTGTCACTGATAGTTTGAGGGATCTTCATGTTGTGATTGCTCGGGTTAGAACTACTATGAGATGGGTGAGATCTTCTCCTTCGAAGTTGGAGAAATTTAAGGTTGCTGTGAGATCTGCGGGCCTAACATCTAAGAAGAGCTTTTGTACTGATATGCCTACACAATGGAACTCAACATTTTTTTATTAGAGGCGGTCCAAGAATATAAGCTGGCATTTGCATTATTGGGTGACGAAAACATCCAATATGTTAAATATTTTGATGATAACGGGGGATTGGAGAAACCCGTAGATGATAATTGAGAAATTGTAACTATTTTTGTAGAGTCTTTGAAGCTTTTTTACGATGTCACCACGAGGCTATCTGGAACTTTGTATCCTACATCCAATGTTGTATGTCAGCAAATATGTAGGGTAAAAGAAGAATTAGATAACATGGTCACGGGTGGTCACATTAGGCTGCTGGAGATGGCATTAATTATGAGGACAAAGTACGACAAGTATTGGGGAGCTTTAACTAGGGCTAATATTTTGTTATATGTAGTTGTCGGCTTTGACCCGAGGTATCATTTGGATGGCATGATATTTGGATTGGACCTTACGTATGGACAAGTATGGGCAGAGCTTATTGAAGCAAGGGTTCGAGAAACCCTTCATAGATTATTTGATGAGTTTTCCACCCTACGGGATGGTAATATTGCTGCACCTACACCTACTCCCTCAGCCTCAGGCTCATAAGTTTCAAAAGTCGAGGTTGGAAAAAGACGTATATTGGAGTGGCGTGAGAGGTATGAGCAGACCCCCTTCTTCCGAATTCTGTAGAGGCCCAGTCAGAGATAGACAGATACTTAGCAGTAGAGATTCTAACATTTTCACTAGATTTCGATATATTAAGTTGGTGGAAGGTGAATGCCATGAAGTATCCCATCCTTGGAGAGATAGCCCGTACACTTTTGGCCATCCCTATTAGCACCGTAGCCTGAGAGTCGGCCTTTAGCACCGTAAGGTGTGTATTAGATTCATTTCGGAGTTCATTAGCTCATGCCACTGTGGAGGCTTTGATTTGCACGCATAATTGGATCAAGGGAACTCCAATTCATGTTCCAAATGTTCTTGAGTATGAGGAGGCTGACATCGAGGAGGAGGCTGACATCGAGGAGGAGGGTGATGATCAACCTGGATCTGGTATTTATTTTAATTTCATTTTTTAATTTCTTATTTTAATTTATTTATTTTCATTTAATTGGTATTCATTAATTTGATTTCAAATTTAATTGTTATAGTGATACATGAGACGGCGTCTACGGATACCTCCGATACAGTATGACTTGGTATTAGACCCACCATTGCCATGGTTTGCACAATTTCTCCCTTAATTATTTTTTGCATTTTAAATTTTGTTTCATCTTTATAATTTTAAAATTCTAATTTGTTTTATTTTTAACTTATTAATATTTCATGTTTTATAACATATTAACTTTTATGATCTTGATTTTCAGACTCACAGCAATCGCCACAACTCACCACTCAGTGAACTCACCGCCACGGCTCTACCCCGAAATCAAATTGATCAAATTGAAAAGTTATGATTTTATTCATTTACAATTAATTGTAATGTTGCTAAAATAGTTAATTGTACAATTTGTAATATTTTTTTTTTTTTAGAGGAGTTTATAATAGTGTAATAGTTTATTAGTTCTCTTAATTTGTATTTTGTATAATTGTAAACTACTTATTTTAGCTTAGTACCTTAGTGATGATTACTACTTAATTAGTTAATAGTTGAAACTAATAGTTCAATCTATATATATATTCAATTTTTAAATATATATATTTTTAAAGTTAAATTCTGGGTTCAAAGTGGCCCAAAAATGGATTCTAGGCCCAAAAACCGATTCTGGGCCATTTAAGGCCTAGAAAACTATACTGGGCCAAAGGCCCAGTAAGGGGATGCGGGGGGTACGGGCGGATGGAGGTACACCCCCACACCCCAGCCAGTAGACGGGGTACCCCGCCCCCACATGGACTGGGGCAAAGTATAGGAAAAAATTTCCAACCCCCACATATGCGGGGGCGGGGGAGGGGTGGCCCCGCCCCGTAGGGGGCAGGTATCACCCCTATCACATACAAGTCCATGAGGGCTCCTTAAAAAATACAAAATTTTCAAATATTTTTTTTTATTTCCTAAAATTTTTCTAATATTAATTATTTCTATTTTAGCATATACTTTTAATTAATTTGACTTTTAAAGGATTTTGGTTTTTAAGTTTTTGTTCTCTTTTTAATTCTTGAGTTATACTTTCTGATTTTTTAAATTTTAGTGGTTTAATAAAAATCTTGATCATTTTTTGAAACTTTATATTCTCTATTTTTGATATTTTTAATTTTTGAAAAACTAACAGAAAAACACTCGGGACATGAAAAAATCCAACAAACGGACATGGTACAGTGCCAGTGTGCCACATCAGCTAAGTTTTTTTTTTTTTTTTTCACTTCCCCTTGCCCACTCCCAACCCGTTCTTTTTCTTTTTCAAGGCCTAGAGAGAGAGAGAGAGAGTACCTGTCATTGAGGGGCAACGACGTCAATGAAGGGCGATGAAGATGACGTCCCTATCTTGTCGATGAGGGGCAACGACATAGTGTGAAGGGCGAGGAAGATGGCTAGGCTGTTGTGGCGCTAGCCCAGAGAGATGGGGGTCTCAAGGGTTTGGGAAAGGGAGTGAGGAAGGGGGGGAGGGGAGGGGAGAAATGAAAAAAACAAAAAAAACAAAAAGTAAAATAATAGATTGACATGGCACATTGATACTGTACCACATCAGTTTGTGAGATCTATTTATGTCTTTAGCAACTCTCAAACTAATATACATACATAAGTAACACATGTCTATTTCTATTTGGTCGTGACAAAAATAGAAATAATTTTCAGTAACATCAATAATTTTTGTTAATGAATTAATAGAATTTGGAACGAGAGACCATTTTGATATATGGGTGTAGTTTTAGGGGAATGTTAGGGTGCCATCCAGTAATAACTATTGGGCATGCCATTAGGCTAAATCCTACTTCTTCTTTTTTTCATATTTTTAAACATCTTTATACATTTTTAAAAAATAAAAAAATACCAATACATTAATAGTCACTTCATTAATCATTAAGTAAATAAATAAATAAATAAATACATGAGCGATTAAAATGAATAGATAAAATGAGGAGGCATACTATCATTATTCATAGTTTTAAGGATTGTTGTGAAACTTTTTCCTTTTTAACTAAGGGACCAATTTGAAAAGTAAAACCCTTTTTTTTATTGGTACTGGGCTGCATCCTTTTTCATCTCCATCCGCTGCCTTCCTGCCCACTCACCAGTGAGCACCACACGTCGGCTGTATCCTTTTTCTTTTCGTCCGGGTTCTAGCAACACTGAGCACGTCGCCAAAATATTTGTGTGACCCACGCACATGGCCCGCTCAATGCTAAGGCAAATTAGGCAATTGTCTAGGTTTGATTTTAATAACAGACTTTATCTCAGTTGATCTGGGGTGGCTCTACTTTATAGCTTCCGTTAGGAGTTACCGTTAGTTATATTATTTTTTATTTTTTCTTACATATATTTTTAACAATTTTAAATATTTATAACAAAAATCATAATATTATTAAAAAAATACTTCCTTAATCACTAAGTAAAAAAAAATTGAAAATAAAATAAAAAAATCACATAAGTAACTCCAAGCAGTAAGAATAAGTGATAAGATTAGCATTTTTCTTTCATCTTATATCAATATCCAAATACTATAAATACAAAAAATTTCAATTTTAATCTTCAACTTTTCATCTAATCATTACCTATCATTACAATTTTTTCAAATTTTCAATCAAAACATAAAAAATAATTTAATATTTTCAAATCTCAAAAAAAAAAATTATATTAAAAAAGTATATTATAATTATATTTTAACTTTATAATATTTTTAGTCAACTTTTTCTCTCTTCTTTTCCAAAACTTCATAAAACATCTCACAAACCATTTTATTACTATTCACAAACTATTTCAGTATTATTCATAGATAATCTCATTTCACTATCCAACGAAACTAAGGCCTCTCACAACTTTTAAGGCCTCTTGAGAAAAAAAAATAATAATGGGCTTTATTAAAATTAAAAGGATGCTTAAGGAATGGGATGAAATGATAAGAAAATTTTGTGAATAATAATAAAATAGTTTGTGAATAGTAGTGAGACAGGTTGAGGTCTCGTTTGGTTACACGGATGAGATGAGAAAAAAGTTAAAAGTTGACTAAAATATTATTAGCATATATTTTTTTATATTATTTTTATTTTGAGATTTAAAAAAATTGAATTATTTATTATATTTTGCGTTGGAGTTTGGAAACATTGTAATGATTATATGAGATAAGATGAAATGGTTTGGTTTTGTGAAGTTAATGTTTTATGGGGTTTGGGAAAATTAGAAAGAAAAAGTTGAATAAAAAATATTATACAGTTAAAATATTATTAGAATATTATTTTTAATATTATTTTTATTTTAGAATTTCAAAAAGTTGAATTGTTTTTTATTTTTTGTTTAAAAATTTGTAAAATTTGTAATAATTAGTTTGAAAAAAGTTGTATTAATTAGTTTGAGAGTATTTGTATTTGAATGATATTTGGAAAAGAAATAAGATAGGACGAGATGAGTAAGATGAAATAAGACAAGATGAAAACTACTTCTAAACATTCCCTAAAATTCCTTAAATTCTCTAAGAAATTATATTTCGGCCCCATTTGGATTGAGAGTTAATCATCTAATCATATTATCTAATAGTTACAACTTTTCCAAGTTTCTATATAAAAATATACTAAACAATTCAACTTTTTCAAATTCTAAAACAATAATAATAATAATAAATAATATTTTAACAATATTTTATTCAACTTTCAACTTTCATTTTAACTAATCTCATTTCAAATCACTATCCAAATAGCACCTAAAATTATTTAGGAAATAAAATTAGAAGGCCCCTAAGAAAGAAATTATCTGAAGAAAACAAAAGATAAAGACTATTAAGAAATAAAAATTTCTACGAAAGCTATTTTTGATAAATGATTATAAATAATTATTAAACTTATTATTTTATGTGAGAAAAGAAAGTTGGTAGTGTAATTGTAACGCCCCCAGCCCCGCTTGGGATTAGACGGTGATTAAAGCATTAGGACATGTAACTCAAGGCTACATATCTCCGTACATGACAGTTAAGATGGAATGCACCTAGTGTATTACTCACCTTGTGTATTTCTAACAGTATACAATAAATCGTAGCGAAAATTCATATAAATCTAAGTAAGATTAAAGAGCAATTTTTCCAAAATCATGGTATCATAAAACTAAAGATCCCAAAACAATATCATTGTTCAAATTTCCAAAATACCAAAGGGTACAAAACCAAAAAAACCATTTCCCTCTTTTCACACTTTTCTTTCTCTCTTTTGTTTTTCAAAACCCTACCACCTCCTCGCAATTTTGTCTTGTCCTTATTAGGGTTGATACCCGCATGGGGCGAGGTAGAGGGACCCTTCCCCACCAAGCACCATAAGGGGGGTGGGATTTTTTTCTCTGTCCCCCACCCCCAAAAGCCCCATCCACCCCACCCCCCACCTAGGCCAACACATTGGGTCAAAAAAAAATTCTTTTGGTTAAAAAATATTTTTTTGGACCTAAATTATAATATAATTTAAATTTATAAATACAAAAATAACTTAAACTCATTAAAGTTAGATTTTGGATTGTCTTAGTCTTCTAGGCCAACCTTCATATAGGAGGCCAAAGCAATATAATAGTCATACAATGGTCTCACTTAAGCAATGTGAGACTTAGTAGTCCTATATAAAGGTTGGCCTAGAAGACTAAGGCAATCCAATAACTTGAACACAATTTCAAGTCTCTAATAAATTGTATATATCTATATATAATATATATATTTATATATGTAAATATTTTTTTATATGGAGCGGAGCTGGGGGCCGAGCCGGGCCGACAGGGGCGAGGTAGCGGGGTCCCACTGCCCACCCCTAGCCCTCCTTGTTGATAATTGTTTTTCAGGTCTTTGAACAACTTAAGCACTTCACAGATGAACTGGTCGGCTCCATCTAGCATATCCTCTAAAGATGGCTTCGCCATGAGCTCAAGGCTCTTCAGGGCCTCTTTGACTACCAAGGGAGCTAGCCTCTTGCATTTTTTCTATAATTGGTCTATTGCTCTGTCACAACTTCTACCATTTTAGGTGGAGAATGGTAGTGAAAACTACCATAGTGAGATTTTGAGAAATCTCAGTAAGTTAACACGTAACATACAAGTAAATAAAATAAGCATATAAAAGCAAAATATGAAAATGTATACATGGACATGTACTTAATCTAAGACTTTGACCTATGTATATATGTTACATAAATTCAGTGATAGAAAATCATGTTTGACCTTTCTTTTTAGAAAGCACTTATCATCTTTTCTTAACACATATTACTCATAGCATATAGTCCTTGTAACATATAGGTGGACACTTCACGGCTCCACTAGGCACCTTTGGCTCACTGTTAGTTACCGCATCACTTCCTAGCCCACTTGACCGGTGGTGACTATGTTAGAGTTCTTATCATTATGCGGCATTTGAATTTCGTCTTCACCGCAACCATCTTATTGCACCCATTAGCATTAGGTGTTATTTCGCTCTAAAGTTCTTTAAAAATAACCCATTCGAGATCCGCCGACTGTGCTTCGTCAACTCAGGGATTACCATTTCTAATTTTATGCATTCTAGAGTGGACTGAGGAGTTCCACTATGACATTCCCCCTCCTAACATTTGAGGTTGTAACAAAACATGTAACAGACTTTTCTTTTGAAAACTATGCAAAAAACCTAAAATGCATGAGACATGTACTTAAAACTCTTTTTCTTTCATATTCAACTTGAACATGTAGATGCCGTATACCATGTAATCATGTCATGTTATCAAACAACACATCAAAGCATTTTCCGTTACGGCTTGCAAATATTAAAACATGCGATTTACTTATCACAAAACATGGGCAATGACAATCGGTGCTAGGAAAAGACAATTTCCTCATCATGACAACTATGCATGGCCGAAACATTTCAAGTAAGTAGGCATCACAAATATCACATAAAACCGAATAGAAAGCATACCATACTATAGATCTCTTTATTCAAGTGACATAACAAACATTGCAAAGATCACATAATACCAACAACAATGCAAAGTTCACATCTCATATACAAACATTATCCGAGAGTAGGTTAAGAGTCAACTTACAAATATTCGTAGCAAAAATATAAGTATCACGATCAAGCAAGCATTGTGTACTGTTAGTAGCTTGGTAGTGTACTTATTGAGATTTATAAACAAATCTTACTTGGTCCCAACTAACATTTCTCCCGAAATGGTAGATATTGTGTTAAGATATTGAAAACCCATGCCCAAAGGACTAGACGAGGTTGACTAGTCCACATAGAAACGATGAAGAATTGATAACTGTGGTTATCCGCTTTCTGGACGCGATTTTGGGGGATCACGGCCTTAGCAATTTAGTAGAACATATTTTATTTTTAGACTATATTTATGGAGCGCTATGTCTAGTACTTATGTTGTTAGAGACCTTTTGGACAAGTGTTGTAACCTTTGGATATCTATTATCATGCAAAGTTATTAGAGGTGTAACCAGTCTGATTCAGTCCGATTGTGGACATTTTTTAGAAACGAACCGGTATATACCGATTTTGAAAATATAAGAACCGATACTAGACCGATTTATCACTGAAATTGAAACTTCCGACTTCGGCCCATTTTTCCCGATTTTACGAATAAAAAAAAAAAATTATACTCCAACAATAATTTAGCAAGTGATTGACCCAAAGTAAGTTCATATTAATAACGTAATATTAATATTCATGTTTAACATTAAAACTTTAGATTATAAAATTAAAATTTATATGTTATATCATAACCAAATGTTATATTAGTTTTATTTTATAAGATTAATAGCATGATAATAAGATTTTAAAATTCCATATTATATTAATCAGCAATTTATCATATAATATATAAAAATATATATAATATCAATAAAACAAATAAAAATTATTTTATACATAATATAAAAAAATTTAAAAATAATATATATAAGTACCAGTCCAGTGCAATTAAAAAATGTGTTCTACAATTCTAAAACCGAGACCGGTTTTCAACCGGTTTAGCTTAATAGAGACCGATACTGAACTGGACCGGTTTGGAACCAAATCGAACACACTGGTTCAGTTTGGTTCACTGGTTTCTCATTTTTTTTACAACCCTAGAAGTTATGAAGTTTGTTCATATTTTTGGGATATATTACTTATAGTACATAGTATTGTTTAAAGAAAAAAAATATATTGAGCCATGCGAATATTGCATACGGTTAGATGCATGCTAGGTGCATTGCATATTTAACTGTCATGAATGAGAGATATGTAATATTTGTTGCATGTCCAGACACTTCAAACTCCGTCAAATTCCAAACAAGATTTGAGGGCATCACACTATCTTTTATCTACCTATCCTATCCAAGAATACACAAGGGCGTGGGATTGGAGGTTCTCAACTACTTCCTCAACAAAATTAGACTCAGTGTTTACCCTCCTATTGCGGAACTTATTGCAATAGATGATTCAAAGCAACCTGTTGGTTTGATTGTTCCAATAATTACATTAGCGTGACAAACTATGGGACCAGATTAATCACTTGGTACCATTCGTCGATTATTTTTTTTATTTGCTACATTGTATCCATTGTTTTGGGGTGATTGTCAACAAGGACGAAACCATAACTTAGGGGTTGTTTCGATTGAAAGAGCCTCTCAATTCATCTCATCTCATCATTACAACTTTATCAAACTCTCACATAAAATGCAATATACAATTCAACTTTTTCAAATCTCAAAATAAAAATAATATTAAAAAATAATATTTTAATAATATTATATTCAACTTTCATCTCATCTCAATTCACTATCCAAACATCTCCATCTTGGAAAGCCCATGCCTCAGAAAACCCAGGCACAGCAGCCTGGCAGACTGGGTCGCCTGACCCAAGCAGAGTTGCCTGGATTTGACCCAAGCCACGCCACCTAGGTTAGGCGACTCAGACACTATTCACATGGTAGACATTCATTGGTGATGGCATGACATGGCATTTTCCCAGCTTTGTAATGGTTTTGTAATCGGAGGGATTTATTTGATCAAAGTTAAAGTTTAGGGACTAATCAGACTGTAGAGTAAAACACATGGATGAAAATAGTATTGAACTCTTGATGATATACCAAAAGAGCGACAAAATGACACTTTTGGGGAGAGACATTCCTAGAGAGAGAATGTCTATCTTCTCTCTAGAAAAAAAAACCCATTTCCATGAGAGCTTTTGCCCAAAAGGAGGGTGGAGCTGTGTCTCTCACCCTCCTCTCCTTCTCCTTTTCATTTCCGCACTGTATCTACACTTTTAAGAGTGTTTTTCTCCTCCTCTCTCCACCGGTTTGGTTTTACACAGATCTGCTACTTTCCGGCCACCATCTGCCTACACGCGCCCCACCACCCCATCCTACAGCCTCCGATCTATTGGGACGGCACAAAGTTGCGCCAAAAAGGTCAGCGTGTTGCCCTCACGCACGGCTTGTTTCCATGCATGTTCCCCAAGCGCTGCTGCACAACAACGCTTCTGAAGGCTACACGCGCTGTACCAGCAGCTTCGTCTCGCCGAGATCTTCCAGATTTGGGCCACCCTGTCTCCATCCCACCAACGCATGGTTGCCATGTGCCATCACAGGAGCACAGACATAAAGACGATCAGCAAATCTGTCCACTTTATGCTGGTTTTCCCGCTATGTTACCGTTTTCCCTAAACCGTGATCTCGAAGAAGGGTCTGAGGACCTCTCCAAAAATCATCTCAAGACAATAAGCAACAGTGCACTCCCCCACTCGCACTGCTTTCAGCAGTGGATCCATTGTTCTCAATTTATTGCGAACAGCTTATTTTCATTTTTTAAGACAGCGTCCTCTTTGTAAGACTTGGGTGATTACCAAGAAATTGGTCGTAAAAACCTGTTTTTTTTCTTCTTCTTTTTCCACCACTTTGTACTGTTGTTTTTGCACTTGGGTGTTTGTTGGGGAACCTCACCCCCTCCTCTGGTATCATCATCTTTCCTAATGAAATATATTTGCTTGCTTAGAAAAAAAAAATAGAGCGACCAAATTACCCATTAATCCATTCTATTTTCTAGATCTTTGTAGGAGCGTGGGAAGTTCTCTCACAATGACATAATGAGATCAATTGCTGAGATAGAAATGGCATTTTCGCAGTCTCAAGGGCAAACCCTATTTTTTTTTTTCTTGCCCCATGACTTTGAAGCAGCACTAGTGAGTCAGTGACTAGTCGCATGCCATGAAAGTAATGCACGCGAGATCCACACACATGCACATACATGGAATCTCTTCAAGCAAAATAAAGAGACCTTCCAAAATAATGATGAAATTAGATCATCATCTCAGATTTGGTAATTCCTCAATAAATACTACAAATAATTGGGACAGAGAATTGAATCGAATTGAACTGAATTGCGGCTTTGTTTGGTTACACAGATGAGATGAGAAAAAAGTTGAAAGTTGAATAAAATATTATTAGCATATAATTTTTTAATATTATTTTTATTTTAGAATTTAAAAAAGTTGAGCTGTTTATTATATTTTATGTAAAAATTTGAAAAAATTGTAATGATTATCTTAGATGAGATGAAATGGTTTGATTTTGTGAAGTTAATGTTTTATGGGGTTTGGGAAAAATAGAGAGAAAAAGTTAACTAAAAAATATTATACAGATAAAATATTGTTAGAATATTATTTTTAATATTATTTTTATTTTAGAATTTGAAAAAATTGATTTTTTTTTTGTTTAAAAGTTTGGAAAAGTTGTAATAAATAGTTTGGAAAAGTTGTAATAAATAGTTTTAAAAAGTTGTAATAATTAATTTGAGAGTATTTGTATTTGAGTAATGCTTGAGAAAGAAATGAAATAGGATTAGATGAGTGAGATGGGATAGGATGAGATGAAAAGTAGTTCCAAACATCCCTAAAAGTCCTTAAATTCTCTAAGAAATTATATTTCGGCCCTATTGGGATTCAGAGTTGATCTCAACTCATCTCATCTAATCATTACAATTTTTTTAAATTTCTACATAAAATATAATAAATAATTCAACTTTTTCAAATTCCAAAATAATAATAATAAAAAATAATATTTTAATAATATTTTATTCAACTTTCATTTTAACTCATCTCGTTTCAACTCACTATCCAAACGGCACCTAAAATTATTTACGAAATAAAATTAGAAGGCCCTGAGAAAGAAATCATCTGAAGAAAACAAAAGATAAAGACTATTAAGAAATAAAAATTTCTACGAAAACTATTTTTGATAAATGATTATAAATAATTATTAAACTTATTAGTTTATGTGAGAAAAGAAAGTTGGTAGTGTAATTGTGACACCTCCAGCCCCGCTTGGGATTGGACGGTGACTAAAGCATCAGGACATGTAACTCAAAACTACATATCCTCGTACATGACAGTTAAAATGGAATGCACCTAGTGCATTACTCACCTAGTGTATTTCTAACCATATACAATAAATCGTAGCGGAAATTCATATAAATCTATGTAAGATTAAAAAGCAATTTTTCCAAAATCATGGTACCATAAAACTAAAGATCCCAAAACAGTATCAGTGTTTAAATTTCCAAAATACCAAAGGCTACAAAACCAAAAAAACCATTTCCCTCTTTTCACACTTTTCTTTTTCTCTCTTTTGTTTTTCAAAACCCTACCACCCCTTGCTATTTTGCTTTGTCCTTATTGATAATTTTTTTTCAGGTCTTCAAACAACTTAAAACACTTCACAGATGAACTGTTCGGCTGCATCTAGCCTATCCTCCAAAGATGGTTCCGTCAAGCACTGAAGGCTCCTCATGGCCTCTTTGACTACCCCTTGACTTTGAAGCAGCACTAGTGACTAGTCACATGCCATGAAAGCAATGCAGGTGAGATCCACACACGTACACATGCATGGAATCTCTTCAAGCAGAATCAGGAGACCTCCGAAAATACTGACCAAATTAGATCATCATCATCTCAGATCTGGTAATTCCTCAATAAAAACTACAAATAATTGGGACAGAGAATTGAATCGAATTGAACTGAATTGCGGCTACGTATGCATCTTTATTTGGTATTTCAGATCATCACCTCTGAACTAAAAGACGAAAGCAAAACCATTGGTGGTCAAAATGTGCCAAATCCAGAGATAAGTGAAATCTTGGTAATCCCTTCAAATTAGATCTGATAGAAACGCACACAGTTTTGACTCTGCATATACATGTAGATATGTAGTAGTGTAGAAGCATGGGGATCTAATGGGAGGCACGTCTGTCTGGATCGACTTGACGAAAACGCGGCGCTTACACGAGGAGGAGACAGGCCATCTAGTTAGCTAGTGGAAGCCACACAAACAATAATATTTATTTATTTATTAATTATCTGCTACCTAACAAAAAAGAAAAAAAATGGAATTTTTCTTTAAGGATAAAGAAAATTATACTCCAAAAAGATTTTAGCGAGAAATTGACCCAAATAAGTTCATATTAATAACTTAATATTAATATTTATGTTTAAGATTAAAATTTTATATTCTAAAATTAAAATTTATATGTTATATCAAAATTCAAATGTCAGATTAAAAAATTATAGGATTAATTTATGCAATATCATAACCAATGTTATATTAGTTTTATTTTATAATATTAATAGACTTGATAATAAGATTTTAAAATAGCATGTTATATTAATCAGTCATTTAGCATATAATATATATAATATAAATAAAACATATAAAAATTATTTTATATATAAGATAAAAAAAATTTAAAAAAATAATATATATATATAAGTACAGGTCTGATTCGGTTCTAAAATTTCAAAATCGAAACCAGACTGGTTTTAATCGGTTTTGCTAAATAGAAATCGATACTAGACCAGACCGAACCGGTTCACCGGTTTCCCGATTTTATTTATAGTCCTAGAAGTTATGAAGGATGTTCATATTTTTAGGATAAATTACTTCTAGTACATAGTATTGCTCAAAGAAAAAGAATTATCATTTACGAATATTCCATATTGTTAGATGTATGCTAGGTGCATTGCATCTTTAACTATCATAAACTGGAGTATGTAACATTATGTTGCATGTCCCGAGACTTCAAGATCCGTCAAATTTCAAGCAAGATTTGATGGCGTCACACTATCTTTTGTCTACCTATCCTATCCAAGAATATGCAAAGATGTGGCAGTGGAAGTCCTCAACTACTTCCTCAACGCAATTAGACTCATTAGGGATTATTTGGATTGAGAGGGCTTCTCAACTCATCTCATTTAATCTCATCATTATAACTTTTTAAAATTTTCACATAAAATGCAATAAACAATTCAATTTTTTCAAATCTCAAAATAAAAATAATATTAAAAAATAATATTTTTATAAAATTTTATTTAACTTTCATATCATCTCATTTCAACTCACTAGTCAAACATCTCCGTCTTGAAAAGCCCATGCCTAGGAGAACCCAAGCATAGTAGCCTAGGTCACCTAACCCAAGGCTTGGTAGACTGGGTCGCCTAACCCAAGCAGAGTTGCCTGGATATGACCCAAGCCATGCCACTTGGGTTAGGCGACCCAGACACCATTCACATGGTAGACATTCAGTGGTGATGATGTGGTATTTTCACTGCTTTGTAATGGTTTGTAATAAGAGGGATTTATTTGATCAAAGTTGAAGTTTAGGGACTAATCAGCCTCAAGAGTAAAATAGTATTGAACCCTTGATGATATACCAAAAGAGCGACAAAATTACCCATTAATCCATTATATTTTCTAGATCTTTGTAGGGGCGTGGGAAGTTCTCTCACAATGACACAATGAGTTCAATTACCAGGATAGATGGCATTTTCGAAGTCTCAAGTGCAAACCCTGTTTTTTTTTTTTCTTGCTCCTTGACTTTGAAGCAGCACTAGTGACTAGTCACGTGCCATGAAAGCAAGCAGGTGAGATCCACACACGTACACATGCATGGAATCTCTTCAAGCAGAATCAGGAGACCTCCAAAAATACTGACCAAATTAGATCATCATCATCATAATCTCAGATCTGGTAATTCCTCAATAAAAAGTACAAATAATTGGGACAGAGAATTGAACTGAATTGCGGCTACCTACGTACGTATCTTTATTTGGTATTTCAGAGCATCACCTCTGAACTAAAAGAGGAAAGCAAAACCATTGGGGGGTCAAAATGTGGTTTTGCGGGTCAAAATGTGCCAAATGCAGAGAAAAGTCAAATCTTGGTAATCCCTACAAATCAGATCCGATGAAACGCACTTAGACAGTAGTTTTGACTCTGCATATACACATATAGATCATATGTAGTGTACATGGTGATCTAATGGGAGGCACGTCTGTCTGCAGGATCGACTTGACCGAAACGCGGCGGATACACGAGGAGGAGGCAGGCCATCTAGTTAGCTAGTGGAAGCCACACAAACAATAATATTTATTTATTTATTAATTATCTGCTACCTAACAAAAAAGAAAACAAAAAAAAAAAGGGAATTTTTCTTTAATTTTCTTGTTTGGAATTCTTCAAAGTCAGAATTAGGGTCTCTCCCATGTGCATCATATCGTCACTTTGATCTTTCATTATTAGTGTTGATACTTTGGTATATATTGGTCTTGTCGTACGTTCAATTCCTCTTCAACTTGAAGACTTTGGCGGCCACTGGGAAAAGGGTGCATCTCTATAATCAACCAATTATTTTGTCATGTACATATTTGAGTGGAGTGACACCTAATTAATTAGTATGTTTCGAGGCAATTTCTCTTCATGGTTTAGACCTTCCTGGCAAGCTAGCTATCTCATGGAGCCCCGATTGACCGATGGATGGAGTTGTATATTTTGGACTTTTTCAGTGTTATAATGTTGTTTTTACCCTTCCATCCTATTACATGTTAGGTAAAAAAAAACGTGACTCATGTCAGTAAAATTCATGATGTTTTAAAAAAAAATGAAAGTATCATCATGTGTTCGTATAACCTAATCTTTCTGAACTGTATGTTCAATATATCGTATAATCTCATACATGATATTTTTTTTACTTTTGACTAAGTTCAGTTAGGCTTGAGTTTTGGTTTCAACTATATACAATAACAGTCAAATATGCATGAAAACTCAGTTGATTAGTCTAATTTTAAGATGAATCTAACATTTAAATATCTAACTCTCAAATCACTAAATTCATCTTAACTCAAAATCTCTTAACACGTAGGACCCACAATCTTTTTCAACTCAACACATCTTTATATGTACGCGTGACCCACAACTTTTTTCAACTTCCCATAAATATATCTAAACTCATTTTAAGTGGATTCTACAAAACTCACTCTACAATTTCAACTCACTACTATTTATAAAGAACTTAACTTATCTCAACTCAGTTCAACATCTAAACGAAACTTTTTCTTTAGTCAGTTCCTAATTGAGAATGGTATCCTAGTTTTGTCAACCAATTAATTATCTCTAGATTAATGCCACACTTTATCGTAAATTTTGTCAAATCTAAGTCATACATGATATTGATCGATTAAATAATTTTATGTCTATCATTTAAATAAATAATCATATAAAATTTAAAATTTAAAATATTTCCGAATGAGACACATTTCTGATCAATATTCTTTTCTTTCCCAGCTTCGGCCAACTCTTATGGCAACTCACCTGTAAAATGAAGACTTGAGCTGACGATTGATAAATGATAAAGGAAAGTGTTTTCATTTCCCCATTCCTTTTTCCTGAATAAGCTACCAAACTTATTTGAATTCCCCCTTGTACAAACAAATTCCGCCTACGTGTTTCTTGCTTTCAACTTGTACCAGTTTGGCGTAAAGCCATTACAGCGTATGTGCCACAATATTGTTCATCTACGAATCTTCGTGCCAAAAAAGTCAAACTTTACCGATAAATATATAAATATGAGTATTTAGACACATTTGGGAATAATATATCTTTAAAAGTTTCTTATACTCGGATCTCTTATGCCTAATGCATGCTTCTCTTATCTGCAACTCGACGTGGCCTTCTTGTACCATTCGTTTATACTAATGGTGGTGGTGGTGTGAGTTTGAGGCTTGGCTTTAGCTTGATTTGCTGAAGAAGAAAAGGCTTTCCTCCAGTTGAGTTGATCGTTTTCGTTATAAGCACGATTGTGAGTACGGCTGCTCTCTAATTTATTTGTTTTTTTTTTTTTTTTCATTTTTTTTGTTAATTGCTTCCTCATGTGTTACGCTTTCCTGTGTAGACACTCTTGTTCTTGGGAACTGGGTTTGAGAAATATAAATTTTTATATATATATATATATAGAAGTTTCAGAGTTTTAAAGCTCTGTTATTTTCTGGGCACGTATATAGTGCCCGAAACGCAGGGGGAGCCCTTTTCTCCGGCACCAAAGCTGGCTTTTTGTGGTGTCGTAAGGTTGGAAATGTATGATCATGAAGTGAAGATAACGCGTTCATTGACATTTCTCAATTCCCACCCCATGTGACCATTGATGCATTTTCTCATGGGGGTATCCCATAGACTTTTGCTACCTTTTTCAACTATATTAATACCAAAGGCACAGCATCCGTTGCACCTCAAAACTTCAGCAATACATCTATCAACTTCTTAAGAAACCTTTCTCGGTCTCTTCCTTTTCACTCATTCTCGAACTTTTCAGAGCTTTTCATTGAGGTAGAATCTGATTGCAGCAGCTGCTGCTGCAGGTGTCCGGTGCTTGAAGATATCAATCATAAGTTGATTGATGTTGCTCTAACAAAGTTGTTGATTTATGTCTGCACAACCATATATATAGCTTTATTTCCTGATTTGGGTTGCAGGTTTTGGTCAGTGGTCCGGCTTAAATGTCATGCAGATTTCATGTTTCAGTACTTGAGGTTTATTTTTTCCTGAAATATCTTTGTTTTTGAACCTCTTTGCAGGTTTGTCACTCTGTATAATTGAACTCGTGATATGGGTTTGTTTCGGAATCAGGCAACGAGAAGTGGGGATTACTTGGAAGGGATGATTAATGATTATGTCGGAGGAAAGAACAAGATGAAAGCTCAAAAGAGTGTCTCATCTCGGCTTGTTACAGCACTTACTTGTCTGCAATTTGCCTTTGCAGTTTATGCAACATTCCTTCTGTACTATATGAGTCCTGCAATAGATTTGCGAACCAAACCAGAGTTCACATGGGCAACAAAAATCGCACAACAATGGAGGCAATTCATTGTCACGCCACACGTTCTTGGTCGGTACCAGGAAGCCTCCTCTCTCATTGGAGCCGAAATCATGCCAATAACACCATCCCAAGTATGCGAGCATGAGAAAATAGACTTCATGCAGAAGAAGTCCAACGACGTCCAAATGATCAAGTTGAAGACAGACCTTTACAAGGAAGTTTTGGACTTCCAGAGCAAGAACATTGGAACAGAAACTCTTGATCAGCTCATGTCACTCAAGTCTAAGTGGGATTTGAAAGGTCCAAACAAGCCAAAAGTAACAGTCATCTTGAACCATTTCAAAAGAAAAACTCTTTGCTCCCAACTGGATTCATTGCTTGAACAGACGCTTCCTTTCCACCATGTTTGGGTACTTTCATTTGGCAGCCCAAATGAACTCTCCTTGAAAAGAATCGTAGAAAGCTACAATGATTCAAGAATAAGCTTCATAAGTTCAAGCTACGATTTCAAGTACTATGGAAGGTTCCAAATGGCCTTACAGACAGAAGCAGATCTTGTATACATCCTTGACGATGACATGATTCCTGGAAGAAAAATGCTACAGATTTTGTCACATGTAGCTGGGACGGAGAAGTACCAGAACTCCGTTTTGGGAAGTATAGGAAGGATTTTGCCATTCAGACAGAAGGATTTCACGTTTCCAAGCTACAGAAAGTTTCGGTCAAAGGAAGCAGGGCTTTATTTGCCTGACCCTGCTTATGACATCACAGTTGATAAAATTGTGCAGGTCGATTTTCTTTCCAGCTCTTGGTTCTTGTCTGCAGAGCTCGTCAAGACGCTTTTCACTGAGACTCCCTTCACCTTTGCAACTGGCGAGGATCTGCATCTTAGGTATGTCCATGGCACCTCAAATCATCCTTCCTTCAAACAGAGTAGTGTTTAAGTCCTTCAATTTATCGTAATTTTCTGGTATACTATAATTTTAAAACTTTCATATGGATTTAATTTTTCAAATATTTACTATTATGTAATTAATTTACCAATTTAAAATTTTATATCTATATTAATATTTTAGATTTTCAAATATTTTAAGTTTACATTTTCCAATCCTGTTCCCCAAATTAAAGTACTAGTAAATTAATGCTACCATTACCAAAATAACATATATTGGGTTGGTCGCCTGTGCAATAATATATATCCAACTAAGTATTATTATTTGTTATATCTTAATTGTTTTTTAATCAATAATGCCGGCCCAAGTTCACGGTATCTACCAAGTTTGATATATTATATATCCACCTGTGTACCTTAAGTCGAAAGTCGACGTGGAAAGTGTTTGAAGTGCGTAGGATTGTTGGGCGCAGTCAACTTCTTTGTTCAACATTGTCTTTATTGTTTCCTAATTATTAGGTATTCGGAGTATCAACACTCCATGAAAACTTTGATTAAGAAGCGGGAGTCCTTGTGCCAAAGGTCTGTGGCCTGATTAGTATAAACCATCAGCTTCCAAAATGGAGTTTTGGGTTCAAAACCCCGTTCCCCAATATATATAATAAAAAAAATGAGGGTGTCTTCAATTTGTTAGAAAAACTTAAATAGAAGAACTCCTTGATCATATCATGTGATATTATGTCATTAAAAAATTAAACCTACGAATAATATAAATAATATGACAATGTTTTGAGCCTTACAAACATACGAAGATATCAATCACAGCACCATAACTTTTTTTAATGAGAATTTGAAGCGGATTGAAAATTGCAGTTTTCAGATACAGTATCCAGTGTACTTATCTTGAAGTGTTCATTAAATGGATCAGCTTCTGATGTTTCATGATGTCTCACAAAAACATGCAGCTATCAGCTTCAAAAGTACAGAAATGCTGGCTCCTTTGTTCTTCCGGTTGACCCCAATGACAAGGAAACTTGGGGTGATAGTGAACACCGGCTTGCTTATGTCTCTGAAACTACTGTAATCTTCAAAGACATTGTTCAAGTTCGAGATGATCAGTGGTGGAAAGCACTTTCTACTGGTTATATCACTCAGTGGGCAGCAATGAATCCTCAGAAAATTGATGCACTCTTCTATGCCCACTCTGTTTCTGAGATCAAAGCGCTTTCGCCCCTTCTTGAAAAGTTCAGGTCTACTGTAGGCAAAAAGGCTTACATTGCCGTCTCTGGAGGCAACTTCTGCCCTTGTGAAGCTGCTGCAACTGCTCTGAACTGGCCAAAGTTGGTATGCAAGGAGCGAAGGTTTAAGATATTTGATCTGTCTGTGGGATCTCTCTCGGGAGTATCAAAATCTGAGGTGCCTGTGCTGCAAGCTGTGTACTCCAGCATGAAAGGTTTGATCAAAATGCACAATCCCAGTGTCGTGATTACAGTGGCTGACATTGATCCTAATGTGAAGAAAGCTTTGAAGATGGCAACAGAAACTAACTCCAATGCCACAACTTTGGTTCTTTTGCAAAGATCTTCTGTGTCAAAAGTTCTTTGGATGGCTGATCTACGATCAACAGCATTGCCATGTAAGAATGCCGGCTTTTTTTTTTTCTGTTTTTGAATTGTTTTAACTGAATTCTAGAATCAACATAAACAGTCATCTAACCAACAAGTTTTTCGCATGCAGATTGGAACCGGATGAGGGTGTCGATCAACATTATCACCCAAAACCGAGCTCATTCATTAACAAGGCTTCTCAAATCTCTGAGCAATGCCTTCTATGTTGGGGATGAGATTCCTATCAGCTTCAACATGGACAGTAAAGTGGATGAGGCAACAATCAAACTTGTAAACTCATTCGATTGGCCTCACGGCCCCAAGACCCTCAGAAGGAGGATCATTCAAGGAGGGCTGATTCGAGCTGTTAGTGAGAGTTGGTACCCAGCATCAGATGACGATTATGGCCTCCTGCTTGAAGATGATATCGAAGTATCTCCTTACTATTTTCTATGGATCAAATACGCCCTCTTAGCCTACCACTATGACCCACAAGTGTCTTTTCCAGAGCTTTCCTCCATCTCCCTATACACACCTAAGCTTGTTGAGGTGGTTAAAGAAAGACCTAAGTGGAATCCAACTGAATTCTTCAAGCACATCCATCCAAACACACCTTATCTCCACCAGTTGCCCTGCAGCTGGGGTGCTGTTTTCTTCCCCAAGCAATGGAGAGAGTTCTATGTCTACATGAACATGAGGTTCACTGAAAATGCCAAGGAAAACCCAGTTCAAATTCCAAAGTCTAGAACAAATGGGTGGCAAGCTTCGTGGAAAAAGTTTCTGATAGACATGATGTACCTCAGAGGCTATGTGAGTCTCTATCCCAACTTTCCAAACCAGGCAAGCTTTTCGACCAACCATATGGAACCAGGGGCTCATATTAGTGCAAAGGATAACGTTGTTAGGCACGACAAGACAGACTTTGAGGTGCCATTGTTGAAGGTAGACTTCAGGACACTATTGCCGGGTGGGAAGTTGCCTGCAGCCTCAAGATTGCCATCGTTGAACCTGTTTAACCAGCCAGTTTCTCTCAAGGGCCTCAAGGCGGCTGGGGCCAAGTTGGGTCAGGATGTGCTTGCATGTAACAATGTCACGGAGATTGTAGCTGTCGATCATGGAACAGGTCTGCCAATGCACTGTGCAAAGTTCTGAAATTTGTAATTGTTTGTCATCAATTTATTATTTTTTTCAATAACCGTTTGTGGGAATTTTTTTGTGCATTGGGGAGGAAATTGGACTTGAATTATGTTTATATGTAAGTGGTCAAGCAATTAAAGTTGAGGAAACAGTACTAGGAGTTATGGGTGGGGTATTGCCTCTTCCTCATACATGAATTAAATTTACGTTTACTGGCAGCCAAAAGTGGCTTGCTCAATCTTCTTCAAGTAAAAAGCTGGATCCTTAACTCTCTCTCTCTCTCTCTCTCTCTCTCTCTATATATATATATATATTTTCTTTTTCATAGAAGTACGCTAGATATACTTTATATAATACGCTAGATATATATTACATTAAAATGTATTTTACAAACTAACGTATCATATCAACACATATCAGTTTAAAAATTTATTCTATAAGACTTTATAAATGAAACATTTAAGAAGTTGTATTTGTTGATATGTTCAAAGCAGGAGCAGCCCCTGACGTAAAACCCACCAAATAATGAAGTCAGGCAGAAAGTCGGTTAAAAAACAAGGCAGAAAGCAAAATTATTGAAAGTATTTTTCTGTGGAGCTAGTAGAAAGCCCACCCTGAGAGCCTATTTGCCTCTCCATCGGTCCTCTGCATTATGAGGGACAGCACTGTTCTAGGCTATTGGCGAAAATCTTGACTCTGTCGATCGTTTCACCCGATCTTTTTTTCCATCTATTCTCTCCATCTCTCCTTCTTCCTTTGTCCCTTTCTTCCCTCCTGTTTTTATTATTTTTCCCTTGGTTTTTTGTCACTCCCTTATCATCAAATCTATAACTCTCCAGCTGTTACCATCCTGCTTTTGCCATTTTTCCTTTTTGTGGGAGCATGAGTCTCATGCACCACCATCTACGTGTGGCACTCAAAGCTAATTTGTATGGTTTTCATCTCTAACCGCACTTACATGTGTTTCCCATTCTCTTTCACGGTCGACCTACGACAAAAATGAAAGGAATTCAGATCTTCTTCAATAGTCCCATTGAATTGAATGGTTCGAAAAAATGAGATAGACACAATAATAAATACTTATGTGGCATTTCTATTATTCAACCATCCTATGTGCCATTTGGATCTCCTCAACCATCCTATGTGCTCCAATAATCGAGCATTATATAGGGTCAGACAGTATTGAGGATTGGCCTATGATTCTCATCCCAGGAAGCCATCTTTAAAAGCTCCCCGTACCACTTATTATGATCAAAACTCAAGTCTTCAAAAAAACTGCTACTTTCTGGAAAAATTAAAAAATTTGCTCCCTTTGAACACCTGTTCCACAAATGGAGTCTCCACGTAAGCTCTTCAGCAACCACCATTCATCGACCTTACATCATTAGTGCGCGTGGCCTTTCACGCCATCATTGTTGGCCTCACTCATTCCCGGTGCAATTGAAGCCTTTTTATTAGGTCCGTTTGCATAGATGAGGTGGGGTGAAAAAAAATGAGAAATTTGTGAAGAAAAATTTACTTATCATCCAGGCTACATTACACACTAATATGTGATTTGTCATTTTTTTTATCCCATTTATTTAAACATATATATTTACACTTCAATATTTGTGTTTAAATAGAAAAATAAAAATGACATTCTATGTTAGTGTGTGGTGTGGGGATGATAAGTAGCATTTCTTATTTGTGAATAATAGTGAAATAGTTTAAATTAAGATTTTGATAGAGTTTTGGAAAAAGAAAAAAAAAGGGTTGAATAAAAATATTATAAAGTTAAAATAGTTTTAGAATATTTTTTTTAATATTATTTTTGTTTTGAGATTTGAAAAAGTTAAATTATTTTTTGTGTTTTGTTTCGAAATTTGAAAAAGTAATAATAATTAGGTAATTATTAGATGAAAAATTTAAAAATTTGAAATTAAAAAATTTTTGTGTTTAAATGATGTTTGGATATTAAGATTAGATTAAATGAAATGAGATAAAATGAGATAGTATGAAAGATTTGTGAAACCAAACCAAGCCTTATAGTCTTGAAACTAGTTCCTAAAGCATTTCTCATTTTCACAGCCTTTTACTTGTTATCAGTCATTTTTCTAATCCACTTTCTTAATTTTTGTTTGGAACAAATATTCCTACATCATTTTGCAAATTTCCTCCATTCATGGCAAGGTGTGATAGATTTAGGTGGTTTTGGGTAGAAAATCTGGGTTGGATTCGTGTGGTGAGATGTTGGTGGTTCTTGCTCTAGTTGTTCCCATCAATTTCATGGTGATCTCTCAGCGAATTTGGTTGTTTTTAATGTAAAACAGTGGCTTGGAAAGACTGGTGGCTTACTCAACATGTGGGAGGTGGTGAGGCTCACAGTGGCATAGCCATGATTAAGGCTTGTGGAGGGTTAAACTGGTTGATTTGGTTCGTGGGGTGGATTGCGATGGTCTGTGGTGACTCTTGGTTTGATTGTTGGATGTGGGTGTTGCCGTGAATTGAGTGGAAGTACGGCGCACTATCGGTGTTCATGCATGTTTTGTAGCGGCCAAGCAACACCAAATCTCCCATACCTAGGAAGGAGGAAGAAAAGGCATCAGGGGGTGGCAACATCACCGCTAATACCAGAGTTAGCGTCCTCTAGAGAATAATTTAAAAGGTGAGAAGTTGAGAGCAAACTTTTGAGTAGGATGAAAGTTAGAAGGGAATACCCAGTGCGTAACTCCCAACTCGTCGTCAGCCTTCTTCCCTTTACAATCGTTTCCCCATGGGGCTCCTATATGGCTGCAATTATCGTCTTTGCCTCGAATGGCATGACGTCGCATATAATGTGGTCGTTCCTGTTGGCTATAGGGATCTGACCTCAAGGCTGGCCATTCTTAGTTGCATTAAATGTTGTCAATCTTGTAGGGGACAGGATCCCGGCTTGTCTGCCCCCATTAATGCTTGGTGATTGGAGGAGCCATCAACTCATTTTCCCTTCCTCGGGCCCCTAGGTTAGTCTGGGCCTTCCCCTATTGGAGGTCGTGGGCTTTGGGGCCTAGGCCTAACTCGGTTGAGTACAAAAAGTCCATTTCCAGTTACCCCGCAAATTTCTATCGCGTGGGCATGTTAGGAATTTAATATTTCAGCAAGCTCCCTCTTTCCCTTGAATTCACTGCACATCCACACATTTCCTTTCATCAGGAACCTGTGTAACCAATGCATTCCCACGTCTCATCACTCCCCCCGTTGGGGCTCCTGAACTGCCACAGTCTCTTTATTTATTTCACCTTTCTTGCTCCTAAGCATCCTTTGTTACTCTTCCCATTCTTGCTCATTTGGCCCTTTAATTCCCCCATTACTTTAGCATTCCTGCTCCTTACTCCTTTCTAAATCCATCTGCGATGACTTCCTGGGGCTCCTCCCACAACGATTCTTCTTCCTATAATTCCCCCATGCATATCTTTATAATTCATCGAAAATCATGAAAGGGATCTAACCTTGACTTAGCTCTTGGCGTAGCGTAGACAAACATCACATTTTCATATACAATTAGAACATTTACAGTACACATGCAATTATATGATCATACTAATTAACTCTTAGCACTGCTTCCACAATCTCACTTCGTAGCTCATGACCTATACAAGATACTAATTGTCACTAACTTCTCTAAAAAGACATGTCATAGCATTCTAAATACTTGAAATCATACCAAGGCGATAATTTAATAAATATTCAATTACACTAAGGTTAATACATAATAGTATTATTCAAAGCTCATAACACATTCTTAATCTTTCTATTTAAAAATGTAACTTAATAATTTTATTAAAGAAAATCTAGTTTAAAAGATAATTAAAATATCAACTAAAATAATAGGTTCCAAAAATAGTATAAAACGAATACTTTAAAAATATACTTTAAAATCCTTTAAGTACTTTCTATGATAATTTAAGTCTATGGGCTCATATTATTTAAGTAAAACTTTGGCTTGATTTAAACTCCAGCCTAACCTTAATTGAGGAAAATATTCCACTTAAAATCATTAGAATTGTTTTTGTAAAAGTGCAACTTGACCCAATTTAAACATGAAGCCCACTGGAAGTCAGCCCATTTAAAACGATATACTAGTTTATGAAATCAACCCCTTAAGAAAATAAGAGGGGCAAGGCCCATGTGAGAAGACAGCCCACGTACAGAACAAGTTAAGACACAAATCTGAGTCCTGACATTGACACTCAAGGGTAGAGATGTTGTGCACATATTTTGAATCTTATTCATGGCATCCAACTATAAGATTTGCATCACTACAGAGATGTGGACATCAGTGCAAAATCTTAACTATATGTGCATAGCATATCATTTTATTGATGATGATTGAGTTTTGCATAAAAAAATTATAGGCTTTATGAAAGTTCCTAATCATAAAGGGACAACCATAGGAAGAGAGATTGGCTTATCTATACTTAGATGGGGCATAAAGAAGATATTTACAATCATAGTAGACAATGTATCCTCTAATACTACGGCCATTGATTATTTGAGGAAAATTACTAAACTTAAAGATTGTTTGGAACTAGACAATGACCTTATGCACATAAGATGTTGTGCACATATTTTGAATCTTATTATCCATGATGGCTTGAAAGAAATTGATAGATCAATTGTGAAGATTCGAAATACGGTGAAATATGTAAAGTCTTCCCCTGCAAGACTTGAAAATTTCAAGTCATGCGCGGAGAGACAAAATATCTTGGATGATGCACTTCTTTCTCTTGATGTTCCAGCTAGATGGAACTCAACATATCTGATGTTGAGTGCGGCTCTCAATTATTATGCGACTTTTGAGGTGATGCAAGATGAAGACAATCAGTTTGGTCCGCATTTACGTAAGGTTGGAGAAGGACCACCAACTTTAGATGATTGGAAAATCGTCAAGATTTTTGTACAATTTTTGAAGATTTTTTACGATGTCACCTTGACGATTTCAGGCTCAACTTATGCAACTTCACATTTGTTCATCAGAGAAATATCTTCAATCTATAACCATTTGCAACTTCACATTTCTATGGGTGATGATAATATGTTGAAAACTATGTCGAAGAGGATGCTGTTGAAACATGACAAGTATTGGGAGAATTTTGAGAAAGTAAACAAAATCTTACTTATTGCGGCTGTGCTTGATCCGCGTACCAAGTTGGAAGTTTTGGAGTTTTGGTTTACAGATTTTCTTGGCCATAAGCGAGCGTCCGAACTTGTTACAACATTAAGGAGGATGCTTGAGCAGATGTATAAACAATATTCAAAATCCAATGTAGGTTCAAGTGTTGATGAGAGTCAAAGCAACACAACGTCTTATAATGCGATGGATCTTTATAGTAGGTATCGACAGTATCAAGCATCAAAGGGTGTCATAGAGTCCAAATCAGAGTTAGATTGATATTTTATGGAGAGCCTTGAAGGATTGACGCTAAACTTTGATATTTTAATGTGGTGGAAAATGAATTCAATCAATTTTCCGATCCTTGCCAATATAGCTGAGATGTGTTAGCTATTCTCATATCTACTATTGCTTCTGAATCGGCATTTAGAGTTGGAGGTCATATCTTAGATTCATTCCGTAGCTCATTGGCCCCTGCAACAGTTGAAGCTCTTATCTGCACACAAAATTGGTTAAGGTCTCCCTCCGTTAATTATGACTCCCAAGATGTAATGGAAGATGCAGAAAGCTACAAATTAGATACTAGTAAGATTCATATTTAAAGAATATTTTCATATAGTCCTTTCAATTAATTATATTTTTAACATAATTTCTTTTTTCATGTAGAGATGACTTTGATGAGTATTTTGAATGACGCCGATTGAAGATTACTTGAATTTTCCTAACTTGAACTCACGGTGATTATTGAAATTCCTTATTTGATTGTTTTCCATATATGTTGGCTGCTTCAAATATGCTTGATAAGAGGAGAATCTTATACCATTTGTATGCTTGAATTGCCTTTGCAGGTGGGTAGTCCAATCTCTTCAATGAGTTGCAATGAATAAAATTTGTCACTAGAGTTTAGAGTATTTGTTGGGCGGCTTCTTTTTGGTTAATGTTTGTATGCTACAGCTTAATGGCATATTCCAGGGCCCAACTCTATTTGTTTTATATGGTTCCAAGAGAAACTTTGTTTAAGCATCTAGACTACTACTTTTCATATGTCTATTATTGTGGAAAGTCAATTAAAAACCCTCAACCACATTTGACCAGGAAATGAGGAAATTCATTGTAATAACAACAGGGATTAAAGGTAATAGCATTGCATTGTGCCAGATTTAAGAGTTCACAAAAACAAGTACTGGAACTAATAATCTGTTTTTCATGAAGTCAGATGGTGGATAAATGCACTTTAGATTGTATTTGTTTCAATGTAAAAGAAGAAAAATAAGAAAACAATGTTTGTTTCAATGTAAATCTGAGAAAAAATAAGAACATCAACATTTAAAAAAAACAAAAAATCAATTAATCGGTTAACTTTCGGAAAATACACGATTGGGTAAACAGTTAATGAGACCGGTTCAGGTAATCAGCTAATGTGATCGGGTCAGGTCGGAACATGCATTTCGGGCCGGGTTGGGTCGGCCTGAGCAGTCCTAAATCTGACATTGACACTTAAGGGTAGAGATGTAATTTAATCCAAGATTCTTCAAGGTGTTTACAGGAGGTTACACAACAAGGATTTAAACGGCATAAATGTAATTATGGTATTAAGGGATGGGCTTTTTGGGAAAGGCTGAAACAAAATAACTAAAAGAGGAAAACATGCTTACGGCAACACTAGGTTTAGGGGTATTTGTGTAAAACTTATAGTAATGCATGGGTATTTTAGGAAGGTTAAAGATAAAAGAAATAAAAGGAAACATAGGCTTACAGGAAGAGGAGGGCCGTGCGATAACACACCGAGAGAAGGGCCAGCTACGATGGTGGGTCTGAGTGGCTAGAAGTGACTGTAGGAAATTTTTGTGGCTGCCGAGAGGTGTTTTGACTTCCTTTGTAGTGGTCGACGATGGCGAGGCAAAACACAGGGCCTTATCTTTTTATTATTTACGGGGGAGAGAAAGAGAACAACAGGAGGTTTAAGGAGGATAATGCACGCGTGGTGGGAGGAGAGCTTGTCGTCGGCGTGCTCTGTGGTGGATTCCAACAAGGTGGTGGTCTGGCATTAGGAGAGAATGCTTCAGTGGTGCTATGGAGGAGGGGAAGTTTTATTTTTATTTATTTTTTCTAAAAGAGGGTCCCGGCTATGGCTTGTGCTGGTGTAAGGGAGGGATAACGTGAATAATATAGGGGATTTAGGCTAGGGTTTGAAGTTGGCTACACTTGGGAAACTATTCCCACAAGGAAACAAACACTAAAAGGATTTTAAAGAGTTTGAGTTGGAGTTAGTTTCAAAATAGAAACCTATTCAAATATGGGAACCTAATGGATGACTATATGAAGACTTTGATAGGGAAAGAATCACTGTTTTAATTTATCTGTTAGCAAATTTCCTAAAATAATGATAATATAAAAATAATACTAATTTTAAGCCCTAAATTTGGACCCGTATGTTACAATCTCGCTAGCGCTAGCTCAAGCACGACCCCCACGGATCCGACACCGCTCAAGCCTCCTACTCCCGAGGGAAGGTGAGTGAAGACGAGTCCTCTTCTTTGTCACCTTCATCATCCCAGCTTACACTTCAATCAAATGAGACTCTTCCTCTGTCGCTGACTTCGACATTGTGCCATAGCCAACTGGCTCCATGGGAGGCTATCTTTCCATGCGATAGAGGAGCCCGTTGCGGAGCGTGCTACGGGCGCTTTTGGTGCCTTTGCCCTCAGGCTTCTCGATGGGTTAGGACAACAGAGTGAAGGCGGTGCCTCGTCATCTCGCCTTGTTGGAGGGGGGCCAACCAACTCAACAGCCTCATTTCCCTAGTAAGACTCTTCTTCCATTTATTTTGCATACAACCCCATTTCTGGGTCCTGGTGGTCTAACTATTTCTGCCTTGATTGATAGGGTTTCGAGTTTTTGGCGAACTAGGTCATGGATGGTCAGGTCTAGGTCTTGTATAGGTTTGGCGGTTGGGCCTACCACAAGATGTCCAAACTCCATGCCACCCTAGAGTGCACTGAGATGGCCTACAAGAAGGCTGAGGCAAAGAACGGATACCTACAATGGGTCGTGAAGGATCTCCACAAAGAGGGTCCGACCTCCGAGCATGCATGGAGGCAGGAGGTGTCCCGCCTCAAGGCTGCTGCCAAATAGAGGAGTCAAGAGGAGGCACAAATTCTTAGCTTGGAGAAAGAGATGAGGGAGGTAGAGCAGTGTTGTCCGGATTACATCGCCACAATTGCTGAAGTCACAAACATCCACTGAGACTTGAATGCGTGCCTCAGCAAACTCCAGTCTGGAAGGGATGCATTTGCAGTACAGAACGCATTGCTTGTAAAAGACAAAAGGAGGTCGAGGACCTGTATGTGAAGCTGTTGGGGTCCCATTTACAGCCCAAGGTGGAGTCGAGGTCTTAAGAGGAGAGGATTAAGGGGATAGAGGGCGAGCTCACTTCCATGAACAAAAAGCTCTCCCAAATCACTCCCCAGCTTAAGGCGTCCAAACATCGTCACAACCAGGCCTGAAGTCCCAGATACTCCTTGGGGTTAGAAAGAGTAAGGAAACACCTGGTAACAAACCCTCACGACTCCCTTGGGACTCTGTAATTATCCCGCTTCACTTCTTCCCGAGAGGACCATAAATCTCTTGACTTCCTAGGATGCAACCTGATGCCCGACGTTTCCCCCTGGTTGGCAGTCGACTTTCGATTTATCAAGGTCTGCCCCACCATTGCGTTTTAACTGCTTGGGGCCGGTCGCGTTAAGCAACGATCAGGGGCCACCCAACCCTAGATGGTACACCTCTTAGGACCTGAAATCAACCACACTAGGTGGGGTTTAGGCACCGAGGCATGAATGAGAAGTGTCGATCCAAGTAACTAGGCAGTATCTGGAATCGACCGCCCTGGGCGACGAGGGGGGATTGGGACACTTGGGAGAGGTGTTCCCCCTACGTCTATCGGGGTTTGAGCACAAAGCATCGACCAATATAACTAGGCGAGATCTGAAATCGATTACGCTGGTGGCGTTTAGACACCGAGGTGCTAGCACGAAGTATCAACCTAAGTAACCAGGCAAGATCTAGAATCAACCGCGCTGGGTGGCGAGTTGGGACTGGAGCACTTGGGAGAGGTGTTCACCCCAAATGGCCAGGAGAGATCTAAAATCAATCATGATGGGTGGCGTTTGGGAGCCGAGGAGGATCATCAAGCCATACAATCCACATATGCATGTTTATATACGAAAACATCACTTTTTATTTCTTTCTTCTGCAGTTCTTTACAAGAGGAATCATTGGAAGCAAAAAAAAGGAAGAAAGAAGAAACAAAACAAAAAGAAGGAGGGCGATCATGCTGTGATGCTTCAGACCATTAGTTAGCGAGACCAAACTTGGTTAGCCCCAGGTGGTGTTGGGAAGTTAAAGGCTGGGTTCTCTCCTACACTACACAGGCTTGATTTCTTTAGTTTCCTTGCCCCACAGTTCCTACACGTAACACTCCTTGGTTACTACTTGCTCACTACGAACCACTCTTACACCGTTCTCTATTGGAAACTTCATCATTAAGGGATAGGTCGAGGTAACCAACTTCAGCTTGTTTAGCGTTGGGCATATAATAATAGTATTGTATGAGGAGTGGGCATTGACTATAAGGAAGTCTTCCATGGTGGTTGTTATGCACCTTCTTATCCCAATGGTGACGCGGAGTGTTTTGGCCCCCAATGGCTGCACTACCTTGCCAGAGAACCCCTTCAAAGGCATAGGGGATGGTCGTAGCCTGTCTAGGTCGATCCCCATTTTGCTGAACGCCACCCAAAAGAGGTTCTTGGTCGAGTTGCAGTTGTCTACCAATATCCTCCTAGCTGTGTAATTGGCCACTAACATTGTCATTACCAAGGCGTCATCATGTGGATAGATGATTCTCTCACAGACCTCGTTGTGGAAGGAGACTATGGGGGTCATATAAGTTCAGGCTTGTTTGGGCTTTCTTCCAACGCTGAAAACCTCCTCCTACCTTACCCTCTAAGAGTAGGCTTTTTCAGCCTGATGCGGAGGCACCTCCGCTGGTAAGTTCCCCGGTGATTGTGTGGATTTCGCCTAGTGGGACATCGCTTTAGTCCCGCTTTGGCAGGCTTGCCTCTCTTCTCCTCACACTTCTTTTCCTCGGGCTCTCGCTCCACTGACCTCCCTGTCTCGACTACTGCCTGTCTCTACCTGCTCACCTAGGGGGCGACGAGCAGAGAGCGCTTGGTCGCCTACACATCTCCCCCCGAACTTCATACGTCCTTGCAGATCTGCTCCATGGCTTTCCTTCTCAAGAGCTAGAAGTCTTCAGTTTGGTGGCCCTCATCCTCATGGTAGAAGCAGTACGAGTGGACCTTTTGGTCACGGTCTCCATCCTCTTGCATACATCTTTTCTCCCGCGTCTGCATGTGCATGCTAGTATGCACCTTCCTCGATGAGGTGTCGCCATCACCCCTCTTCCCGCCCAGCCCCTTTCTTGCCCCAGTCTCGTTATCATGGGATTTGGTGCTAGCGCCTTATATGGGGATGCTTGCTACCCACTCTACGGCTGTGTACCTTGTGGTGGTTAGAGCCTGAAGGTGTCCTCAACATTGACAAATTCGTCAGCCCAATCTATGAAGTCCCATAGGGTCGCCGGGGTCTTTCGCACGATTTTTGCCATGAAGGGGCTCAGGGGCTAGATTTCACCAAGGAGCGGCACAGGTGATCTTCTCATCTTGGGCGTTTGTAGTCAACTGCTACTTATTGAAGTGATACAAATACACCTTTAAACTCTTTTCCTCCCTCTGCTTCACCATGACAAGGTAAGCGACTAGTTGTCTTCTTTTCTTGCTAGCCATGAACTGAGTCAAAAACTGGCCGCCCAACTCCTCGAAGTTGAGAATGGTGCCTGGTTGAAAGGCACCAAACTATGCCCGAGCGAAACCTTTCAGTGTCAAGGGGAAAGCCCAGTATTGTATCTCGCTCGGGAAGTATTGTAGCATCATGTGAGTTTTAAACGTCTCCAGGTACTCAGTCGAGTCCTTCGACCCGTCATATAGCTCTATCTATGGAGCCCTAAATTTTGGGGGGAATGGGACTACCATCACTTCGCTGCTATAGGGCAAGTCTGTGACGCTAAGTAGCTAATCCATGGTGGATGATCCTCCTATCTTCTTTGTCATTTCCTCATACTTTCCCATGAGATTATGCAGTTCATCACCCATCTGCTTGCGTTTTGCGTCTTTAGGTGGCGGCCCGCCAGCTTTCTGTGACTCCCGTTCCATTAGCTTAGTTTTGCTCAGTCCAGCACCTCATTCTCTCTCCAGAGGGCCTTTGCATCCGAGGTCAAATGCTTCACAAGTTCCTCCATTGCCATCAACCTTCCTTCCATGCTTGCGAAAGTTGAATCTTGCTCAAGGGTCGCGTGGGAGAGCATTATGGCCTGCTTGCAAAAGGCAAGCTGACGCTATTAGGAAGAAATAATATCACATTTTAGCGACGACACCAAATGTTGATGCGTGTTTTGCAGCTGCAGGGCAACGACGAATCTATCGTACCTACAAAGGAGGAAGAAAGGGTGTCAGTGGGTGGCTAAGTCACCTACGATGCCATAGTAGCATCCTCTAGAGAATAATCTAAAAGGTAAGAAGTTTAGTAAAGTTTTGAGTAGGATCGAAGTTAGAAGTGAATACCCTGTGTGTAACCTCCAACTCGTCGTCAGCCTTCTCCCCTTTATAGTCGCTTCCTCGTGGGGTTCCTTTATGGCTGCAATGATCGCGCGGCTTTACCTTAGATGCCGTGACATAGCATTTAATGCGGCCGTTTCTATCAGCTACAGGGGTCCGACCTCGAGGCTAGCCACTCCTATTTGCATTCAATACAGTTGATCCTATAGGGGACAAGATTTCAGCCTGTCTACCCCCCATTAAGGCTTGGCAACTGGAAGGGCGGTGAGCTCCTTTTCCCTTCCTTGAGCCCCTGGGTTTGTCTGGGCCTTCCCTCATTGGAGGTCATGGGCTTTGGGGCCTGGGCCCAGCCCCGTTGAGCACAAAAAATCCCTTTCCAATAGGTGTGCAATATAAATTGAAGTATCGTGAGGAGATGGGGCATAGAGAGAGTTGAAATGTGATGTGAATGAGAGAGGAAGTATCGAGGAGGAGAGAAAATGAGGGAGAAAAATATGGAGGAAAGAGGAAGTCACTGGGGTCAAGGGGCAAATGAGAGGGAAAGTATAAGGGTGTTATGTACCAAAATGCACCATTTCAGAAGCGGTTTGGGCTTCTTTGTGGGCTTGGGTTAGGTTTGGGCTTCTTTGTGGGCTTGGGTTAGGTTTGGGCTTGGGTGTAATAGTCAGAGATTTATCGACGATTAAAATTAGGTCGAGATTGGGATTTAATTAAGCTAACAATTAAATAGTGTTTCTTTCATTGAGATGTTCGCGGTTCATCACTGGTAAGCAAACGAAGACATGTGATTGATGACCAAATTCATGTAATTTTGCCATCCCCTTTATTTGGAGCCTATTACGGTTAGGCAACATATGAGGTTTGCAATCATGCATATATGATGCATGGCAGGTAAGACACACATTATGCTTGGTTGACCATGAGCAAAATATATTAGGATTTAAAATTAAATATGTTTGGAAACTAAACTATTATTTTAACTAATGTGAAGAAAAAACATACAATTTTTTTTTTTAATATATATAAAGTTTCATCTATGTTAAATAAATATTAATGAAAAAATTGTAAGATTTTATTGAAAATTATTAGTTTCGAAAATTAAAAAGACGAGTTTAGAGTATTTAAGATTCAAATTCAAAACTTTCCTTTGATATTATGTTATATCACCACTAATTTCAAAATTTTAAATTTATATGAAAATGTAAATTTAATTATTTATTATATCTTAACAAAGTTGGATTAAGTTCTTATATATAATATAATGGAATAATGAGCTTTTGAACTCTTTTTTTTTTTTTTTCATACATGGGGTAGGTGGATTCAATCCTTAGTTCTATTTTCACAATCATTTTTATTTCATCTCATCTAATTATTACAATTTTTTCAAATTCTTACATAAAATAAAATAAACAATTCAACTTTAAAACAAAAATAATATTAAAAAAATATATTCTAATAATATTTTATTCAATTTTTAACTTTTATCTCAACTCATCTCATCTCATCACATCTCATCTATAAAAATAAACGATGAGAAATCAAAGTGTTGCCAATTAGTCCAAAGAACCTTGGCAGCTTTTGAACTCTTAACTTGGAGCTCGAAGTTATTAAATTAAAAAGTGAGACAATGAGATCAAAATTACGTTTAATTTTAGCATAATTTCTGCAAGTCTATGACCCAAAAACAAAAAAATACAGGAAGGAAACTCCCCATCTGCCATTGCAAGTAACTCTATATCTCTTTATGGAAAAATGTTACTTTGTTCACTTAATTTGTTTCTTCATTTTCATACTTCATGTATTTTCTTTTAATTTTTTTTTTCTTTACTTAATAGTTAAGGAAATGACTATTAGTGTGCATTAATATATTTTTATATTTTTAAAACATGTTTTAAAATGATAAAAAAATATGAATAAAAAATAAAAAATAAAAATGTCAATTTGACATAGCGGTCACTTAGAGCGATGCTACTCAGGCAGCATAATAGCACCACTCTTTTTTATGAAGATGGTTTATGGAGAAAATACGCCTTTGTTAAATCCCCCCACAGGAAAGAGTATGAATAAAAATTATTTTGATTTGACCGCAGGCAAGGAATTTATATGAAAATTTTTTATTTCTCTAAGGAAAATTCTATACACGATATGATCATCTCATTTTTATCTTACTATATAAGATGTGATACATTTATTACTATTGGACAATAATTTATTGAATGATTATTTATCATTGCATAGTAATAATTGATAAATATGATACATCTTATATAATAAAACTAAAGTAGGTTTAAAATGTGATGTATAACATTACTCAAAATTGAATCATGAATTTATAACCAATCAGCAAATATATGATAAATTATGTATAAATATCAATAAATAAATTATGTATAAATTACTAATTTTTACTATTTAAGCGTAATTTAAAAAAATATATATTTTTATTAAAAAAATTATAAAAACTAATAGCAAATAAAAGTTGAACAAGTTTTGTATTTCTTTATTATTAGAATTGAAGTGGTTGAACATGAAACACTTATGTCATGACAACACAAAATACATATTAAATCTCAGGAAGTTTCCTCTATCCATGGAAAGAAATTGATATGTATCAATTTTAGTAAAAAACATGTATTCGTTCCATATTTAAGGAATTCTTATCATATTTATACATGTACGTGAGAAAATCGAGTTTGAAAAAAGAAAATGATAGATATATGATTTTTTTTATAATTATTTATATAATTATATTTCAAATGAAAAATATTTTTATAAAATATTTTATAAAAACAACATATTTTTCATAAATACTTCCATTTTAAAATATGATTACAAAAAAAGAAATAATATTTACAGTTTTAATACGTGCAAACCCGCACACCCTCTTTAAAAAGAGTTGGTAAATCTGATATTCATATGAAAATTTATTTTTTAAATGGTGGACCCCACATTTTTTTGAAGGGAGCTTCTTGGGCATGCACACTTTAAGATTGTATCTAGCATTTATTCATGAAATAATGAATAATGCTACATACAGTTTTAGGATGTGCAAGCTCCACACAGTTTTAGGATGTGCTCCACACATATGGACTGTAGATTTAATTATTATTTTTTTAAATAGAGTTCGCAGAACTTGCACATCCTATAATTATAAAATATATTTAGGTGGAATAATAATAGCATTTCTAACTCTATTATTCTATTTAGATAAATGATATTTGCAATCGTTGAGTGTGTAAGTGTCGTGCAATTATTTAAAAAAATAAATAAAGAAATATGAGATCCATATAAAAAAATTAATTTTTTAATAATAAATTTCACTCTTTTTCAAAAAAATTATACAGCATTTATGTATTTCACGACTATACCTAACATTACTCATTTAGGCACAATTTGCAACTAAACCAAATCAAACCTCACAAGTTGTGCTTGTATGACTATATGAATAATAATAGGCTTCTGTCCTCCTACTATTTTGTTTTTGAAAATTAAGTTGGATTTGGATACACAGTTCAGATGAGATGAAATTAGATATTTTAAATAGTAATTGATTAAAATATTGTTAGAATATATTTTTTAGTATTATTTTTATTTTAAAATTTAAAAAAGTTGAATTATTTATTATATTTTTATATAAAAATTAAAAAAAATTATAATAATTAAGATGAGATGAGAATTTTATATAAACGTCTTACTCTAAAAAAGTAGTAAGTCTATTATACGATGTTGCTATTATATGATGTTGACTTTCCAGTTAGGTTAATTATGTCGCACATTTGCTATACATGGCAGACTTTTTTTGGCTGTTCTGGACTCCAAAGAGAAACAAGAAGCAAGGCTGTAACCAGATCAGTATATGTCCGACGAAAAGCCAGATGTAGTTGTTGGCATTAATAAACAGTCTTTCGCTTGCCTGCTCACTCCTCAATCTCTGGTTCCTCTCTGTGAGTTCCTCGTCCATCATCTCTATAATTCTTTTTTTTTTTAATCTGCAAGTTCTTTCCTTTTTCAACTTTTATGATACGTTATAATTTTCTTGGAGATTCCGAGTTGATTATTTCAATAATAGTACAGAATGTATTGTATTTGTTTCCTTCACGACTGCAATGCCGCATTGTTCTCCATATTGGTTGTAATCTGGGTTTCTCATTTTGTTCATTTTTCTACTCGGACCGATCAAGGTTTTGATGAACTTTTTCTCTTTGTTTTTCTTTTTATCAAGCATGAAACTGAATTTTGAATAAGTACCTGAAAGCACAGAGAATGAATACCAAAATAAGTAAGTAAATTATTAAATTTGTAAGTTAGATTCTAATTTTCATGTATTTTTCATGTCTGTTAGTCTGGTGAATTGAAATTCCACTTGTGAAACTCTCGGGTTTGGTACTCCTTTAAAGTTTACGAAGACGGCCATGTTAGCTCCGAAATTACTCAAGGCAGTTAGTATTTGCTGGGAATGTGACTTGTTGAGATAAAGTTTTTCAGAGAGTATATACCAAAATGGGGACCACATGCCGCAGGTATGAGTTGGTTTGATCATTGTTGCTTGCTTGATATTTATTTTTGCTTTATTAAACTAGAATTTTCTCATATCACAAGAATGGAATCTTCTTGGTTTTCCTTATTCTTGGCAGTGGAGTTTTTAGGAAATCAAACAGCGATGGTGCTAGGCTTCTAATCACGACAATTATAGGAGTCATCTTTGGGTTTTTTATTGGTGCTTCGATTCCGTCTGTTTCTCTAACCAAGGTATTATTGGAATCCTTCATTTTTTTTTTTTTTCTTTTTTGTACCATTGCTTCAGGTACCTATTTCCATTTAATTGGTTTTTTTAAAATCTCGCAGATTAACTTACCTTCAAGCTTTATATCATCTCTTGATGTAGCCATCACTGACACACATAGATCAACTAGAAGCAAATCTCTTGAAAGTGGTGGATCTGGAAATTTTCCCAAGGTAAGTTCTATACGTGGTCTTCTTGTGTTTATTACATGTATAGATATATTTTTTTGGTAAGAATATGCATACATATATATCTAACTGTTATTGATTTTTTTCTGTTATCAACTCTATACTATTTAGATATATGGCTCTGATAAATACATTTTTCTGTCAAATTGTTGTTTTTTGCTTCTCCGTTTTGGATTTTTTTTTTTTTTTTTTAATTTGCGAAGCAAAAACAGGTTCTTATAGTTGGGAAATGAACACTCCTTTTACAGGAAATTTTAAACTTATTGTCTGAGTATGTATTTTTCTGTTGCAAGTTTTTAATGATTCTCTCGTAAGGATCAATTTGGCCTCTTTCACTGAATTTGTGAATGAAAATGCTGATTTTGGTGGCAGAATAACATGATTTTTATTTTTAATTGAATCTCATGATTGATGGTTCATGTTCTCAGTAAGTGGCAGAGTTTATTCAAGTTAATTAATACAATAAAAGAAGTATCTGTCTACAGGAAATCTAGTTCTTATGAAAATGGCAAGGAATAGGAAGTCTTCTCGTTTAAAGATGTAATCCCTGTACATTAGTACCTCAGTTGAACGATCGCCTCATTTACATATTCAGTTAGAACTGATAATTGGCTAGTTTATTGACCCTTGTGTATTATAATCCTCATTCAGTGGTCATTAATGTAAATTTCTTGAAGCTGCATACTGATTTTGTGGAAGTTTGGAAATGGGCATATGTTTTTTTTAGTATCTTTAGGAAGAAGCATTCCTCTTAAGTATGTGCTTCTACATGGTGTAACAATGAAATCATTGTAGAATTTTTGGTTCTTTAGTTTTTTCCTGATTTATCTAGTCATTCTTGTTGCATGAGTACCAAGAATTCTACTTGGATTAAAAGTTAGGGAATAATGAATCGAGGGGGTAAGAAACGCTGGATCTTAAGATTGGGTTGGCTTTTATAGATTCCTTATCTTTGCAGGTTGGCATTTTGGTTTACTCTAAGCAAAAGTAAATTATGAGGCCTAGGTTTGGTTTGGACTGATCATATCTTGTGGCTTGGTTGTTTGCTCTCAGATATATGTTCCAACAAATCCTCGTGGTGCAGAGTCCTTACCTCCAGGAATTATTGTGCCAGAAACTGATCTTTATTTACGCAGATTATGGGGTGAACCCAGTGAGGTAAGGTGCTGGAGGGGGGTGATAATGGTGTTCCAGAAAATCATCTTTGGGGCCAAGCTAATATTATAATGGGTTATGCGATTTACAAGCCTGGTTTATAGCAAACCAATTACCTTGGGACCCATTATATTCATAAAAGAGTTTAAAATATCAATATTTTTTATTTAAGCTGATGTGGCAGGCTTCCACATCAGCGATGTGTTTAGTGTGTCAATAAAACGACTTGCAAATAAATTTATTCTTTTACTTATTAAAAAGTAATACTTAAATTTTTTTTTAGTATATATTTTTCTATACAAAAATTATTATTAACATATATCAAGATATAAAAAATATGATCAATTATATTTGTCAACGTAAGGATATATGCCAGCATGACTATGGCAGTGAAATATCAAAAGTTATAGATAAAAAGAACTTAATATATTTAATGTTTCCCTTCTAAGTTGTGGATGTTGAGAAGGTAGAAAATTAGGGAAAAAATATTGAATGGGACTCTAGAGAAATGGAAAAGAACATCGCATAAAAAACAGAGAGTAGAAGAAAACAATGAAAAAATTAAACTAGAGGGAGAATAAGAAAATTTCACATTTTATGATTTCTTTTTTAAAGAAAAATATTGTTGTACTTGAGAAAATCCTAGGGTCAAGATTTTATTTTATTTTTTTAAATCAATTATTATATGATTCAGGGCTAAAATTTGAATTTTAGTAGAAACCTAAATATATAGTTCTTCTAATTTTAGAAATTTGGTAAGGTAGATTTTCTTGTGAATTAAGGGGTTGTTTAATGGTTTTTCCTTTTGGGGGGACGGATTAAAGGGTAATCTTTTAATTGGGGGTCAAGGGAAAGGGGGTGGCTGTCCTCCAAATGCCCCATTTGGGGATGAGGACCTTTCTTCTTTGATGTTGCATGTCTGTATATATACTTGAACATAGAGCGTAGATTTCAGTAGAACTTCACCTTTGAGACTTTTACTGATTGTGCATGTGAACCAACAATCTTATGGGAGTTATCTTTGAGAAGAAATTAGTAAAATCTGCAGGATCTGAAGAAAAAGCCAAAATACTTGGTTACATTCACTGTTGGTCTTGACCAGAGAAATAATATCGATGCAGCAGTTAAAAAGGTTACAAAGGGACCTTTTTTTGTCATTAATTTTGATGTTTCAATGATGGGGACTAACATGGTTCATATTTTTTTCAGTTTTCTGAGGATTTTATGATCATGCTTTTTCATTATGATGGTCGGACGAGTGAATGGGATCAATTTGAGTGGTCCAAGAGTGCAATCCATGTTAGTATCAGGAGACAAACAAAATGGTAAGTTTTTGTCCCTGTCCATTTCTTTCATTATCTACCATTTTGATATGTTGAATAAGAGATTCCTTAATTCTTTCATTTTGTAGGAAGCTTTGTTTAGTTTCAAACATTGAACTAGAGTTATAGTTTCTTATATAAGAAAACTAGAGTTATAGTTATCTCTATTCATTTGTCGAGTTAAGTCAAGTGCATTTTATAATCCACTGAGACTTGTTTTGATAGGTTAATTCAATGAGACTTATTGTAACACCAATAGTGGAAGAGTGTTTGTGAATTGTTTTGAAAATTTTTTTAAAAAAATGATAGTTTGACAGAGTTTTAAAAAGTGGTGGGCCTTATAAAATTATGCTTGGATGTGAAAATTCCTTAGATGAATTTTGAAAGATGATATAATAAATCATTTTTAAAAGTTTATTTAATTGAAAAATTATATAAATCAGAGACAAAAACGCTCACAGCCCCGGGGTGGCCAGAAAACTCTGACCGCCTCAAGGCAGCCCAGATTAGGCCGCCCATGGCGGCCAAAAAACTCTGGCCGCCATGGTGAGGCTCAGATCAGGCCTCCCTTAGCAGTCAAAGTGGCCACCACAGGCAGCCCAGATTGGGCCGCCGCCTATGGTGGCCTGTCAGGCCAGCCACCATGGGGTGGCCCGCAGTTATTTTTTTTCAAGTTTTTGAAAATTATTTTGTAGATGGTTTTTTAAGTTTTTGGTGTTTGGGAAAATTTTGAGAAGATTTAACATTGTAGATATTGTATGTTGAGGAATGAAATCATCTTTGACTGAAAAGTTGTCTCTGACTTTAGAGACGGTTTTGGTTGCCACACATGGCCTCAAGTATACCAAAGTGATGAATAGGATCGCACATGGCTTGGGAGGGAGAAGTTCCTTGCCCTTTATAATGATTCCAAGGGTCTTCAATTGTAAAATTCACTAGTCCTTTCGGAGCTTAGGCCTAGACATGGCTTGGCTTTCATTGGACCATTATAATTTCTTTTCACGCTCGTACTCTTATATTTGCAGGTGGTATGCAAAACGGTTTTTGCATCCTGACGTTATTTCAGCTTTTGAATATATTTTTATATGGGATGAAGATCTTGGAGTACAACACTTCAATGGAGATAAGTAAGTTCTTATTTATCAGTCTTTTCCCTGCTCACCACCTGTTACATGTTTCTTTTTGTTTTTCTCATGCCGTTTACCAGGTACATTGAGTTGGTTAAGAAACATGGTTTGGAGATCTCTCAACCCGGTCTTGAGCCCAATAATGGTCTAACTTGGGAAATGACAAAGAGGAGAGGTGACAGAGAAGTTCACACGTAAGCCCTTCCCCCCTCTCCTGTGATATTGCTGTAATATGCAATTGGAAATTGATGTGAAATTTCATTTTGTCTGGATTGATGAATAGAGTTACGGATGAGAAGCCAGGCTGGTGTAGTGACCCACATTTGCCTCCTTGTGCTGCGTATGCTCTCTCTCTCTCTCTCTCTCTCTCTCTCTCTCTCTCTCTCTCTATATATATATATATATGTGTGTGTGTGTACACATGATTACATCCGTAAACTCAATGCAAACACAAATTTTCCTGTCATTGTACCCAATGCTTGTAGAATTGGTGCTAGGTTTTTACCTAGCACTTTGCCAGTCATCTTGGACAAAAAATAATCAAACAGTTAGGTGTAATGTGCCTGGATTTCTGGCATGCTGAACCATTGCTGTATTTTTATTAATTTATTTATTGTTTATATGTCTCCCAGAAAGTATGACATCTTAAAAGTACTTATCAAAAAAAAAAAAAGTAAGACATCTTAAAACAACTATTTTTTGAAAACTAATCAAATTTGTTGATCATATACACCTCTTAGCTAAGGTTTGCTTAAAACTTTGAATAGTTTTGCTTACCATAATGCAAGATTAATTATGATGCATAGATGAAGATTATCTACATAGCATGGTGGGATGATGCTTTGGCTGCCTAATTCTCGATATATGATCCTCCGATTAGTGGAAAGTCTGTAATGGCTTACAAACCTAAGTAAATCAGTTTCCTTTTCACTTCCGCATCTCTTTTATTCTTTCAGATTTGTAGAAATTATGGCCCCCGTCTTTTCTCGGGAAGCTTGGCGCTGTGTGTGGCATATGATTCAGGTATGTTGTGTATCAAGGATTGTGTGGCTAAGTTTCATGTACATAAATACACAAATAGTGTTCTCAGTTACTGTCAGTTGTTCCTACTATCCTAACTAAACATTTAATTCTTGCTTGTAGAATGATTTGGTGCATGGATGGGGATTGGATTTTGCTCTTAGAAGATGCATAGAGGTCAGCAGCTTTCCTTTATTTCTTTGAAGGATTTTTCTCCCCTTTCATTTGCCGTATTAATTGCCTGATCATATCTTTCAATTGCTTTCTTTTTTGTTTTTTTTTTTTTTTTTGATTGATAAACAAAATTTTATTGAGCATCAAATGGACAAAGGCATATACAAGAGCGTCGCCTATGCGAGCTAGTTTAGTGATAGAAGGAAGTCATGAAAAGACGTGACATTGCAGTCAATGACAATCGACCAATAAAGTAACATAGTGAAAAATAAATTTCTAATCTCATCCTTTGACCGCTATCGATCTTCAAAACTTCTTGCATTCCTCTCCCTCCAAATACACCACCATAGACAAATTAGAACCATCTTCCACACTGTTGCAATCTTAGGGTTGCCCCGTATGCCTCACCAAGAAGCTAGGAGATCGATTGCCCTTTTTGGCATCACCCAAGCCAATCCCAACCGAGCAAAGAAGCCATTCCACAAGGCTGTAGCAATCTCACAATGAAGTAATAGATGATCTATAGACTCTCCACTCTTTTTGCATTTATAACACGTGGTGTTTCCGTAGGTTGTCTATTGTGAGGATCTTTCCTAACGAAGTCGTCCATATAAAAAAAAAAAAATTGCCTTCAAGGGTGCTTTTGTCTTCCAAATACTCTTAAATGGGAATGGATTTGTATTATGCGTGATCATGGCTTGATAGTAGGAGCGGATAGTGAACTTCCCTTTCTTAGAAAGGCGCCAAAAACTCTTGTCTTCAACTCCCCTCATTATATGGGTAGAGTACACTAGATCATAAAATGAGAAAGCGTCAACTTCCCAGTCTTGTGTGTCTCTGAAAAATGTAACGTTCCATTGGGGAGGACTAAGAGATAGAATTAAGAGGTCCACAATTGAGACTTCTTTCATTCTTGTTATACCAAATAATTCTGGATAAGCTTCCTTGAATGGCCTTTCACCCATACATCATGCCCAAATTTGATTTTGGACCCATCACCCACGTCAAAGCAAATATTTCTTAAATATGTGTCCCATCCTCTTCTTGTGTGTTTCCATAGTCCCACCCCATATGACCCACTTACCTCATTTGAACACCATCCTTCCCATGTCTCACTATATTTCGATTCTATGACTACTCTCGTTGTGGTATTGTCGCCATTTAGCAAACAAAGTTTTGTTAAAAGATTGCAAGTTCCAAATACCCAATCCTCATTCTGAGATAGGGAAGCACACCGTGGCCCATTTTACCAAGTGAAATTTAAAAGAGTGATAAAAAATAGGTTGGCAAGTTTGAAAGGGTACTTTTTATTAAAGTGACCCAACCACCTCTGATACATCTTCTTCCAACTAGCCAATTTCCACTCTATTTTTGCTAGTACCTCATCTCATATCAATTTCGATTTGACCGAGGGCACCCAAAGGAAGACCCAAGTATTTCATCGGCATATGGGATAACTTGCATTCCAAAATGTTGAACATGCTCTCCACATTCGGAAGTAGGTGAGATATGTGTAATGAACCAATATTTGCCTTCCTCGCTAAGAATCTAGATAAGAACCCATCCTCCACAACACCCAAAATCATCTTGCTAAAAGCTTCCATTACAAAAACATAAGAGTAGCGGAGATACAGGGTCACCTTGTCTCAAGCCTCGTGAACTTTTAAAAAAGCCCTTTGGTGTGCCATTCACCAAGACAAAAAACAGAGTAGAGATACATTGTTTGATCCAAGAGCACCATTTCGAACCAAAGTCACATCTCTCGAGCATGTATAACAAAAATCTCCAATTAACACAGTCATATGCCTTCTCTATATCAAAGCTTAAACAAGAGCCCCAACACTCCCGACATGAGTCTACTATCCAATCATTCGTTTGCAATAAGCACTGAATCAAGAATTTGCCTACCTCAAACAAAGGCATTTTGAGGCTTTAAGATTAACTTCTCAACCACCATGCTCAATCTATTTGCCAAAACTTTCGAAAGGATCTTATAAATTCCACTCACCAAGCCAATAGGGCGATAATCTTTTACCTCTACAACGCCAGTTTTTTTTTTTTGGAATGAGAGCAATAAATGTTGCATTGAGACTCTTTTTGAACACCGGTGTCATGAAACTCATGAAAGACCCCCATTGTATCTTCTTTAGTCACTTTCCAACAAGTTTGGAAAAAAACCATAGAAAATCCATCCGGACTTGGAGCTTTATTACCCGCCATGCTTCTTAACACTATTCTGATTTCTGTTTCTTCAAAATGCCTCTCAAGCTGTCCTGCTTCTTGCAATTCAAGAGCGTCAAAGTGAAGCCCATCTAATCGCTGTCGCCAAGAGAACTGTTCTGAAAGCAAACTCTTGTAACAGTTGACAATGTGATCTGTGGTTGGAAGAAACCGCTCCATTGACCATCAACATCTCTAGGATGTTGTTCCCCGATGTGAGTTAGCCACCCGATGGAAAAACTTGGTGCATTTATCCCTTCCTTCAACCAAAGTGCTCTCGACTTTTGTCTCCAAGATATTTCTTCCAATAGAGAGACCCTTTCAAGGTCTGCAAACGCTTGAATTGAGCCCTCTCCATTTCAGATAATACCCTCTCCTCCTCTACTCCCTCCAATCCTTTAAGTTAATCAAAGAGAGTAGACTTTTGAGCTTCCACATTACCAAATGCTTGCTTATTCCAAATCTTCAAATCTTTCTTTAGATACTTCGATTTACATGCCCTGATGTAGCTTGGAGTGCCATGGAATCGATAAGAAGACCTCCGTTGCCAAACTCGATCGAGGAAACCATCTGATTTCAACCACATGTTTTCAAACTTGAAGAACCTTGGGCCACCATGAATACCTCCACAATCAAGAAAGATGGGAAAGTGATCCGAACACAACATGGGAAGCCTCTTTTGGATAAGTTCCAGGTAATATGCTTCTCATTCAGGTGATACTAGGAATCGATTGATCCTTGACCAAGAGGGGTGTTCTCGGTTGCTTGACCAAGTGTAAGTGCCACCTGCAAGAGGAAGATCTAGTAAATCTTGTTCATATATGAAGTTAGAGAACTCGACCATTGGTGGATTGAAGCTAGCTAGCACCACCCGATCATTCACTTCAATTGCTTTCTTTTTATCCTGAATAAGTTTTAAAGGGGCCAGTGAAAAAATTTGGTTTTGGTACTGTAGACTTAACTGTCCTTGTAGGTCAGTCACTGTCATCATCATCACTTTGTTTCCCCTCCCACGTTGATCTATCAGAAAAACTCATGGAAAAAAAATGCCTATATCAATACTAATTTATTTTTAACTGTGTATAATTAATAGTTATAAAGTGATTTCATTGGTGTCAAAGCATGATATTTTCATAACTCAGGTCATTCACTTTTTCAATATAATATGAGACATTGATGAGGTTTAGGCGGAAATGATCACGTTGGGTCACATCTGTGTGGAGATTAAGAAATCTGGAGATATGTGTTTACCCAATAGCAATCAGTATAAACAATTAAACAATCGAAGTAAAAGCATTTCCTGATCATCAACCTTACCCATGTAATGGTAAGATCACTTAGGGGCTTGTTAAACATATTCTGTTTGTACGTGTGCCTGAAACTTAATTTTCATCACAAAATACTTAGCAAGGACTATTTGGGGTCCTTAATTTTAGATTATGAAAAGTGACCAATCAAAAGAAATTTTAGATTTACTTATAAAAAATAAAAAAAAGAAATTTTAGATTTTGAAAAGTAGGGTCTGTAATTTTTAAGTGAAATTATGATTGTACTCGTTGTCAAATCGATCAGGTAGGTTTGCATCATCCTATCTAATAAAATTTTCTTTTCTTTGATTAATTAGTTACTTTCATGGCACATCCTAATCAGTTTTGTTTTCTTTACACAGCCTGCACACAAAAAAATTGGGGTTGTTGATTCACAATGGATTGTACATCAAGTAATACCTTCTCTTGGGAGCCAGGTGAGCTGTCAGTAAGGGTGTCAGATATTTCCATTTGCATTTAGTTGCATGCATGATTTATCTTAGAAATCCCATGTCCGTGCATGGTAAGTATGTGCGTGTAGCACGTTGGAATCCTTGATCTTGCAAGGCATTAAGACATTTTTGTACATTATTGCGCTAAATTAGATTTAAGTGTCAGGTAAATATTCCATGCAGGAAAATGGGAAAGCTTCAATTTTGCTTTCTCAATCATGTTCTTGTTATTTAATATTTAATTATCTATTAACTTTCAGGGCCAGTCCGAGAATGGAAAAGCTCCACGGGAAGGGGTATGCATATGTTTCATTTTTTATCTGCCACATCATTTTTTTAATAGATGTCATATTTTACCAAAACCTGATATCACCTATACATGGAGCTGTCATTCTGTAACTTCTTTACTGACACTAATTAAGTTTATCAACTAAGTTTTAGTTTTTCTTGCTTGGTTGTTTTCTCTTGCAGGTGAGAGCAAGGTGTAGAAATGAGTGGGCTGAGTTTCGGTCTCGCCTCGCCAATGCAGAGAGGTCATACCTTGCTCAAAGCAAGAAAGAGTAAATTTGACAGATCTCTTTTTCTTCCAGACTTTTTTTTCTTCAGTGTGCATGTTTTTATTTTGCCTTGGGTGGTGTTCATGAGTTCAATGCTTCATGCCACGATTTGTTTTAGGTGCTCTGGGTAGTAGGCTTGTTTTATATTTTGTTACATTTTCTACTTGTCATTGTCAGCCATACTTGTGAAAGAGAAGAAAAACTTGCCTTATTGTCAGTGGATTGACACGGATTTATTAGGCTACTCTGCGCTGTGGTTTTATTCTTCCCATGATGGCTTTGCCTTCTTTCAGATGTAAATATTAATTTGTGGTATGTTAGGGCAGTGGTGGTGGGTGATGTTGGCTTCAAGACTGGGACTTCATAAGCATCCCCTGATTAAATTTTTGATTTGTATCAATTTGGGATTATTACATCCGTTATCATTACTTTGTTATATAGATGAGCTCATGGCATTTTGAATATCCCTAATTATCTCATTTTACTTTGCATAAATCCACCCTGTACTTGTAGGTTTAGCTGCCATCAGAAATCTTGGTGTGATTTTGAAACAGCCTATCTTTCACTAAGGATTTAGGAATGTTTGTACTCAACCTTTCAATGGATATTTGCAGTGCATTCTAGCTTTTTCACCATTCTCAGGACTAAGAGGTGCGTCCATTTTTAGAGAGTCTACTGGTCTTCAAACCACTTGTGTTTTTTAGTGTGATTCTTGAGCAGCAGTTGTTGGGATGTCTCCAGGTAAGTTCTTCGTTGTCACATGATAGGGGGATTGAACACTTTCAGTTTCAGATATTTGGTCATTGAGAAGGCGGAGTGTATGAGTTTTCACTCTCAGTTTTCTGTGGGGGATCCATGAACAGGAAGTTGAAGTAACAGCGATCCTTGGAAGATATAAAATTGGCAATAACTACCAAAGGGATTATTTCATTTTCTTTGTGGTTACACCATGGCTTACTTGGCTTATAAATTGCCGAGTCCCTATCCCCCGTTTAAGGTAAAATCCAAGTTCAAAATTTATGGAGGACGTCAAAACATTTCACAGATTAGGTTAGTTAATTCGAATCCACAACACCTTTACGGGGAAGTGAGGGATGACTTTAGGATAGAGGAAGGGAGGGAGGGCTGCAAGTGAACCAATCTCTACGATTGTCCACCCAATACTTGTTAATCGAATTAAGCTTTATAAAAAAAAAAAAAAATGAGCCTGATTTGGAAAGGCAGATTCCCGTTTGATAAGTAAATGATATATAACTGATTACGCTCAACTTGTCTCGATTAAAGCACGTTAAGGCCAGCTTATTTACTTGACCTGACTTGTTAGTTGGATTTGATTAAACTTCATTCATATATCATCATATATATATATAGTTTATTCATATATATATTAATATTCTTGTATATGTATTGAGATATGAATATGTATATATCGAAGTTATAAGCACAGATGCCTGGTAATTTATACTTAAATGTGGAGTATAGTCGATAGTTATACATTATTTACCTAAGTGATTCAATTATAATAGCTATTTTATAACAAAAACTCTATGTGCAGTCATTTTTGTGTACTCTTTACGCACTCCATTAATGTACAGGACGGAATGAGGATAGGATATCCACTTGTCCGCCTTACCTATAAATAAATAAATAAATAAACCCATGCTAATCTTCATCTTCTCCTCTCTCTCTTCTTCGATTGCATCTTATGGTCACTCTCCTCCTCTTCTTCTTCTTCTTCTTTCTTCTTAAGTCATTGGTGTTGTTCTCTAGTTGCAAATTAGAGATCCACGGCCGCACGACTGGTTGATTTTCATTCAACGTTTGGTTCGATATGTATTGGTTGGTTGGTTGAATTTTCACTCAACTTTGGGAGCGAAGCAGCCAATTCTTGCAACCCATCCATCTGTCCATATGACGAGGATGGACATCCTCTTTGTAGGGCGGGGGTGGGGTGGCATACGGCCAACCCACCCAAGCGGGGCCAAGGGGCGGAAAGGGCTGTGATCCATCCGTATAGCTATTAGAGATAAATATAAGTAATTAGAAATTGTAGTGGATGGTATATTAGTTTATATAAAATTATCATCCATAGTTACATGTTATTAATTTTCAGAGTTTTCTTTTCTTTACCTATCATGTGATTGTTATTATTTAGGTCGAGATTTAAAAAGGTTTAATGCACTTTCTTTTATTTCAAGTTTTTTATTCATTCAGAAAGTTTTTATAATTTTCTAATTTAATATGGGATCTGTTTATTACTTGTAAATTTTTTATTAAATTTAATAAATTTTTTATAAGTTTGTTATTTAATTATATATTTCCATTTAAAAATAAAAAGTATTTTAACCAATACAAGCAAACCTTGAGAAATTACACTTGGCTCCTGCTTGTATTTTTACCTATTCGAGTTGAGCTCGGCTTGACTCAATGTGCTCCCAACTCGAGCTCAACAACCCAAAAATTGACTTGATTCAGTTGGATTACAGCTCGAGTAAAACCTATTAATCTAGTTCTCTTTCATAAAGTCAGTAGTATGGAAAAGCCAAAATATTTTGAGAGAGAGAGAGAGAGAGAGAGAGAGAAGGGTACTTCCTCTGGATCCTTCGACTTTATTTCTCTCTCATAAAATCAGTATTCCGAATCCAACTGTAGATCAAGATTGCTCAACGGATAAACATGACTAAGGGGATAAAGCCAAGGAAGTTAGCCATACGGTCAAAGTAGATAAACACTAAACAAAGAGATGATGATCATGTACACATCAGTTGAAAATGAAGCGTGGAGAGCATACTTCACTCAAATTTGTGGTACCAAAGCCCCTCCAAGACTAACGTCTGATCCCATCGTATCTTGTCTTCTTCTCCCATTGCCTCTCTTCAACCTCATATCCATCCCAACCCTCTCTTACACCCCCACCAACCTCTCTCATTTTCTAAATTAAGCAAAGATAACTATTTTGTTATGGCGAGCCGCCCATTGCTCCATATCTTCATCATCAACTTTTTAGCCCCATTGATGGCAGCATTTCTTGCTCTCCTTATTAGGAGTGTGAGAATTTTGGTTTAAACTGATTAAAAAAAAAAACTTATAAATTGACGTAATTTGACAGCATACACCTGTATTATAAAATACTTTTTGTTGTAACATTAAGTCACGTCAACTTGTAAGTCGAGTACTTCTCTTCTAATAATATGTCATACGAATAATGTGATTTATAAAAAAAAAAAAGTCACTTATTTCTTTGGCTAGTGTAGCAGATTGATCACATATAATTGCTGGTTGCTTCCATGACATTAAACTTAAAAAAAAATTCCAAATAACCACTAAAATGAATATTCAGCTCATCCTAAAGTAGTAATGCCCAAAAGATAATCGTTTTTTTTTTTTTTTTTATGATTAATCCCCATGAATGGTGCAAAAGGTCAACCCACATGCAGTTGTTTGGTAACTTTTTACAAAGCACATCATGCCACCAAAGGGTCTATGATCAACTACTGATCTAGGATCGGCAACATCATCGTTTTCAGGTTGCAATAAAAGTATTATGGATCTTCTAATTGCATCTTTTATATTTATGTACATATATGGAAAGATTGAATATTTCTGAATGTATGTTAAAAACGTTAAACAATGTTAGATGTTGGTGTCAAAAAATAATATTAAAAAATCACAAATTTGGATGGAGACAAAAAATAAAAACAAAGAGTCAATAAATTATTAAAAATAAGAGCGGTGCTACTCTGCCGCTCAGAGTAGACCACTCCATCTTACCGCTAGGCCAAATTCACTCTTTTATTTTTTTCCAATTTTTTTATTTATATTTTTTTATCATTTTAAACCATTTTTTAAAAATATAAAAAAAAAAATCAATATACTAGTAGTCACTTCTTTAACTACTAAGTAAAGAAAAAAATTAAAATATATAAGGTGTCAAAATGAGGAGGCAAGTTGAGTGAGCAAAGTAGAATTTTTCTAAAAATAATGAGATTTTAAAAAAATAGAGAATGATCGGGGGACGTATTTAAAGTTACAAAAAAATTAAATGATATAAATCCCTTTTAGATTTTGAAATTACATGAATGCTATCTAGATTTAAAATTTATAAAAATGTCATCCAAACTCAAAAAAAAAAATTACCATTAAAAAAATCATAATGCAGTCATTATTATTATTATTTTAACAAAAACAAAGGGAAAATATATTTTTATTAAAAAAAAGAATTTAAAATAACCCCCTTAACTACCCGAAAATCTATGGCAACTACTTTTTTATACAATTTTAAAACCCATATTGAGCTTATTATATGTAAAGGAGAAGTACTATTTGATAATATATATATTCGATGACTTTCATATATATATATATATTTGATCATAAGGAACGTTTATGCCCAGTGAGCATTGTTAGGAGTGAGATTGAAGATTCTTCACCAAACACTAAAGAGGGTGGCAGCATTTTTTGCTTGAATTGGCAGATACATACCTAAGGCCATAAAAGAAATGGTCACCTCACCTTCCACGCTTGTGTCCTAAGACTATAATATTTTAATATTCCATGCATGAAAGCTATATTTGAATAGATTATAATTCATGTGCTTTGAGATTTTTTAGGATCTATATCTCATTGGACTACAACACCCTTCTAATTATGAACATAACATGGGGATCACTTTAATGTACTAACCTATATATTCCATCAAATTACTTTGATATATATATATATATATATATATATACCATGAAAAATACGTGTTACCTAAATTCAACCATCATAGTCTTGGCAGTAGCTCTCTGCCACCATGACCGAAGGAAGAAGCCTCAAATCATCTGCCAGCAAGATGAAAACAGAACTGATTTCGAGAGAGAAATTGGGTCAATGAGTTTATCACATATTATGGATTACATATATATATTTTTATAGAGTCTGGTTTTGAGATTTTTATAACCTCCTTGCTCCTCTTTGTATAAGGTATTATTTCGCCATAAGTGACGGCTAATTAATAAAATAGGGATACTGTCCTACCTCTACTCACATCTCGGCTCATATTCCAAAAAGAGTAGTCAATGTTACAACGGGAGTCATTTAGAATTATTATAAAGATTAAGAATTTTTTTTTCCAAAAATATGACTTGGCATTGACCACCTTATAAATTCCTATACTGATTCTGTAAGAGGTATCACACCCTGATTGTGTATTTTGCTTTGAGACCACAACCTTTTGTTTTGTGATCCACACACGAAGCCAACAGATGAGTAAATTCACTTGTAATATTGATTATTAATGGCCTTTCTGTCATTCTAATCACAAGTCTTACCCTCTAAACGGCCATTGCAACTGATTGTCTGTCAGCTCTTTGCTTGTAATAGCCGTTAACTCTCTTCTGGAAGCGATCCACGAGGAAACAAAAAACAAGACATGAGTCGCTACACTAAACTTTGTTTGGCACCAACCACAAAACCATCAAAAATAAAAGGTCCCAAAAGCTACATTCTCATACAAGCCTTTAGACTCCTTCATTCTCAGTCTTTATCTCTAAGCAACTATCCATATTCCATCCCCATTCTTTCATTCACTCCTCACCTTTGATCACTTCCCAGCTTTGGTTTCTCGAAACTCGCCGGAGCCGCGCCATTGCAAGGAGTTTTAGGAGACCTTACAAGCCTGTAAATTGATTAGAATATTTTCTTAGGTATGTTAAACTAATCTGTTGATTCACAGACTCTTGTCTTTGTTTGTGTGTAAGATCAATTTAGTAAGTTCTTTTTGTTTTTGATTCCCAGGTCTCCTAACCTCCAAGACTTTCTTATCCCTTGAAAAGGTACATTAGGAGTATCATTTATCTGTGTTCAATGAAAAGAAAATCTGTTCTCGAAGCTCCAACAAGATTACAGCAGTTATAGTTGTAATGCTGCACCTGAATTCTGAACACGCAAAAGACTCTTCTGGTTTATTCAATAAACAGTGTTAATATCACACAAAAAGTTGTTCCAGTGCCTCTTTTCCTATATTAAATTCCTACTTTATGGCTGGTTTTGACAAATATATTCTGCCATTCCAAGTGCTCAGCTATACAATGTTCTTTCTCTGACAATATTACTTTTTTGTTTCTCTCTCTCTCTCTTGCTTTTTAGGATGGGAGAAATGTCGACCTTCCAGTTGGGGGTTATTGGCGCGCTGTTCCTTTCAGTAACATCATCTGTCTCCATTGTCATCTGCAACAAAGCTTTGATGAGCAATCTTGGCTTCCCTTTTGGTAGTTAGTCCAACCTTTTCCTGATGTGATTTCTAAAGCTATGTAAAGTTTACTAAAAATGTTTTCAACAGCAGTTCCTATATACTGATTCAATTTGTTTCCATATACTAACTTCTTCCTTTTTTACATTTCGCTTTTATTGGTTAATTTATTGGGGTTTGCTAAATGCATGCCTATCTTTTCTGTTCTTTTTTTTTCAATTATATGGTCCTTTCCTCTCTCCCCAATGGTTTCCCTTTTTCATTGTCTTCTTTCTTTCTTTTGCAGCTACTACGCTCACTAGTTGGCATCTTATTGTGACATTCTGCACCCTTCATGTGGCTCAACGCTTGAAATTTTTCGAGTCGAAATCAACGGACACAAAGACTGTAATACTCTTTGGCATTCTAAACGGGGTTTCAATTGGACTTCTCAACTTGAGCCTGGGTTTCAACTCCATAGGATTCTACCAGGTTGACTTCAATTTTCCTAGTTAGAATCTTACATGATAAATATAAATGTAGCTCGTATTTCTGGTCACAAGATCACTAGTGAATTGAATTCCATCCAAAAGACTATAGTTATAAGATGAAGCCTATATATGTTTATTTCTGCATGTTATTTGCATACAAAAAATAGTTTAGGACTTTCTTATATTGAGACAATGGAAGAAAAATTCAATATAACATGATTTGTGTGGCTACCAGAAGAAATCTAATGGCCAAGTTCAGGGATTGGATACAGTGGGGGTAAAATCAGAAGCTAGTTTTGGACATGTAACTTCAGTAACACCTATTATAATACAACTTTCAGTAGCAGATGAACTGCCTTCTTTATGAAACAAAACTTATTGCAGATTATGGAAAATTGTTATATGTTATCAAGACTTTTTTTCCTCTTCTTCTTCCCTCTTGGCAGATGACAAAACTTGCAATCATACCGTTCACTGTATTATTGGAAACTATTTTCTTGAAAAAGCAATTCAGGTAATGTTAGAACTCAGAGACCTTTTACTTAGAATTTTTCAAACAGGATTGTAAAAGCTCACTGTGAACTTTCCCATTCTGTTTTGCAGCCAAAAGATAAAGTTCTCTCTCTTCCTCTTGCTAATAGGAGTTGGCATTGCCTCTATAACTGATCTTCAGCTCAATTTTGTTGGGACAGTTTTATCTGTTTTAGCCATCATAACTACATGTGTTGGTCAAATTGTATCCTTTTGATTCCACCATTTTCTAGTTCAGCAGCATTCTTTTTAGAGGTTTGCAGAACAACCATATAGCTCTATATATTCAAATTGTATTAAATCATCATTCTTAACTCAACAATCAGCTGACAAACACAATACAAAAGAGGCTTAATGTCTCTTCAACTCAGCTGCTATACCAGTCAGCTCCATTTCAGGCAGCAATTCTCTTTGTCTCTGGCCCTGTGGTGGATCGGTTCCTCACGAAGCAAAATGTCTTCGCCCACAAATATTCTCCTATAGTTTTGGTAAATTACTGCCTTGTCTTGTTGTTGCTTCATGCCTGCCTACACAATATAAAATATGAAATATAAAAAATTCTATTTGCTATAGATGATCGCTGACATGATAGAATTTGAATTGTAAAAATAGCTTAAAATTACTAAAAACGTTTGTGATAATATATTGGAGTGAACTTGTGCAGGCATTCATTGTGCTTTCATGCCTAATAGCCGTGGCCGTGAATTTTAGCACCTTTCTTGTTATTGGAAAGACTTCACCAGTTACATATCAAGTTCTAGGCCACCTAAAGACATGCCTTGTTCTTGCCTTTGGCTATACACTACTACGTGACCCGTTCACAGAGAGGAACATCATTGGAATCCTAATTGCAGTTTGGGGCATGGGATTGTATTCATATTTTTGCACCCAGGAGAGTAAAAAGAAACAATCCTCTGATGCACCATTGGTCTCTCAGGTACCACCATCTCTCCCTTTCTTTTTCAGTATTCACAAAGTTCTTCACAGGAATATGAACTCAATGATTGATCTTGCTTCTTCTTTTCTTTTTTTCTTTAATAAAAATAAATAAACTTTCAGATTAAAGATAAAGACACAACACCACTTTTGTCTGGGAAGGGCATGGGTCATCCAGATAAGGAAACTCAAGAGGCTAAGAAATCAAGCAAGGATTCTGTTGTTTAAGTCATAGGCTTTTGTGTCAAAAGGTTCATGTATTTTGGTGTTCTTTCCAGATTCAGGACATTTTTTCCCCTATAAACTCAAGACATTTTGCTGAGTGTAAATGGTTTTGATTCTTTGAATAAATTCCAACATTCCCACTCTGCTCCTTTATATATGTTGTCCAAACCACATGTATCATCATCTAGCAGGCGTGGCCAGCTGAAAGAAACAAGGCAAAAGATTCATACTCTCGTGAGTCAAAAAAGTCAAGAATATTTGAACAAATTTATCAAACCAAGCAGTTTTAAACCATTCAAAGGAGAGTGGTATTCTGATTCACAATTCAACGATAGCATCAAATCAAACGGTTCGACCACATTCCAAAGCACATGGCAAGTCATGGGCTTACCAATAAACTTGGCAACCCACAAACTCAAATGGATATTGTGCATCAAAAAGTGTGCAAGAGATCCAAACGATTTCTAAGTATTTCTTTTAAAGTTAGAAATAATTTAAGTTTTTGTATAGTCCAAACTTAAGGGTGACTCTCACAATTCATCTCATCTTGTATAATTATTACAATTTTTTCAAACTCCCACACAAAATATATATAATAAACAATTTAATTTTTTCAAATTCCAAAACAAAAATAATATTAAAAATTTATATTATAACAATATTTTATTCAACTTTCAACAAAACATCTCATCTCGTCTCATGTGAACAGCGTAACCAAACGAGATCTAAATAAATTAATTATGTTAAATGGATTCCAACATAAATCAGATTTTTTTCAGTCTATTTCAATCAATCTAAATTAAATGAGTTGAATTGATCGAAGTGATACATTTGTCTCAATTAACACAATTTTATAGTACAAACATAAATTATATCAATTATAAATCATAATATAAACTTATTAATAAATATAACCTAACTTATTAGTACATGTCTATTAATTATATAATAATAAAATTTGTCTATAAATCACTTATTTTTAATGTCCACAGGTTATGCCCTTATATTTAGTATTTCAATCTGAAAAATAAATAAAGAGAAAAACACATACAACCCTTTCAAATTATTACCCAATTTGCAATCACTTCCTAAAATTATCAATTTCAAAACTCACTCATTTAAACCATTAAAATTTTCAATATACTCTCCAAGTAAAAGAGTTTGCACAAATAGCCTTCGTCAAAAATCCAAAAAACAGAAAAAATAAAAAATAAAAAAAATGTTTTAAGTACAATTTAACAATTGGGATTAGGGTCCCATGCAATCTCTTACCCGAGAGAGGAGGGCTGTGAGCCCATGCCTCTCCGGACAGGCGAGCTGCTGCCCAGATCACCTGCCGGAGGTTGTTGAGTCACAAGTCACAACTCCCTGACTTCCATCTCTATAATTCAAAGCCCAGGCCCAATTTCAAAACAGCTATACTAGTGCCCGCAAGATATGGACTGACATGTCAATTTCCTGGGCCCCTTTAACTTGTTCAACACGTCCTAAAAACGGAAGTTGCAGAAAAGGGGAAAAACATTTTTAGAGAGGGCGGTGTCTAGGACCATGATTTCCTATAACTTAGGATAGGTGTGGAAAACACATTTCACACAAAATTTTCATCTCATCTCATCTCATCTTATCATTATAACTTTTTCAAATTTTCATATAAAATATAATAAACAATTCAACTTTTTCAAATTCCAATACAACTTTTTCAAATTCCAATTTAACTTTTTCATATTTCAAAACTAAAAAATAATATTTTAAACTTTAAAACAAAATACAAAATTCTCATCTCACTCTCAACCAACACTTTTTCAGTTTTTTTGGGATATAATTTCTATATGATAAATTATATTTATAGTCGTAGATTGCCCAAGGACCATACAATCTTTTATACAATCTTTTTGAAAAAAATTAGTAAATATGGGCCTTACGTAAAGAAAAAGTAATTTTTTAATAGTAAACCACACTCTTTTTCAAAATGATTGTGCAACGTCTGTGCATTCTACTACTGTATGTAACATTACTCTTTTTATAAATTTCTATCATTTATTTTGAGAAACCATGGTATATTTTTTATCCTGTCAACATTTATCACTTATTGCATATGGGTGAAAATCAAAAAAATTGTACAAACTAGACTATCAATCTTTGAATCTTTTGAAAAATAAAATAAAATAATATCCAATGATAAAAAGTACCACCTCTTACTTAATAAGATAAAAGTGTGTATATATATATATATAAACACACACACACATATAGTTCGTAGCACTACTCGTGAAAATCTAATTCCCGCTCCATATGCTAAAAGTTTGTGTTACATGTTCCCAAAAAACAAAAACTTACCGAAGTTGTGTTTACGTTCTAGTCTTTATCATTTTGACCTACTTGATATTTCCTTACGAGCCGTGACCGAGGATGTAGCAGGAGACGGCTCCAGAAAAGAACAAAAAAAAAATGGGGACGCGTCGGTGACAATAGCATTTCTGATTTCCTTAAACATAAGGGAAGATAAAGAGGACTGATAATAAAGAATACCTAGCTTTCTACGTACGTTTGCTTCCTAGTCCTTTCTCATTGAATTAGGCAGCTTTTGCCCTCCCCAAATGGCCCTCTCTTTACTAGTTAATTTTATCTGATATCCTAAATAAATAAATAAATAAAACAAAATGTGTACGTTAGCAACACATGAAGCAAATTTTAATTTATTTTAATAATGTTATATACAATTTTAAAATATATAAATTTATTCTCTTATAAAAATAAAATCTACTATTAAAAGATTAAAAAATAAATCTCATATTTACTCATATGTTTTAAAAAATATAAACTAAAATTTATACATTTAAAAACTATAAATATCATTTTTGGTATCAAGATTTCTTCCCAACGGGTGAGCTATCCCTTCAGGAGACAATCTGTTGATGCTTTAAAAATCGCACAACATGCCAAAAGGAGAGAAAGAGTCATTCCCGACTTGTTGAGGTGATTCGGGCCTCGAATGGCATGGTTTGTTGCCCCCTGCAGTAGTCCGATGCAGCACGTGCAGTGACAATGCATACATCCATGGTAGTGAAAGAGGAGTAAGTGCAAGTAAATAAAGAGAGATAGACACATGGATTTACGTGGTTCGGCATAATGCCTACGTCTACAGGCATTCAAGGAGGATAAATCTAATATAATATTATTGTTTACAGTCTCCCATGGTCTCTCATTTATCACTATACAATGGCGGTTTCAGATAAATTTACTGGAGAAAAACAAACTCCTCGTCCAGAGGTTGAAGGAGAAGTCGAAGAAGAAAATGAAGCTGAAGAAGAAGAAGATCCATCATCTAGAAGTCGTCTAGACCCCCTATTTCTCTGATTGCTCTTCCCGTGTGCCCTCTACAATGGTGAGACAGGGCCTGCTTTGCGTGCCCGATAGACTCCCATTTTTCCCATTTCCCCTGAGAGCCCTCCCTACTTCCTGACCCCTGACAGCCCACCCTACTCCCTAACCCCATGCCTCATGCGCTCCCTAACCCCCCTAGCTTCTAACCAGGTGGGTTGGGCTTAGTCTTTGGGCCTTGAAGTTTTAATCCCCTTATAGTACCCTGCGATTCTTAAGAGCGATTTGATCAGAAAGAAGATCTTGAGAATCTTCAAAGGTAAAAAGTGCAATCGGATTGGTCTGCCCAAATACGTAGGGAAATAAATTATGGGGGCTGGTCCTTATCCACCCGTTCCTCACACCAAGAAGTAAATATTTTTGAGCTTGTGTTTAGACGGGAGATGGGCTTGACCGCATAAAGTGCAAGCGCAAAACTCGGCTAAGGCGAGAGATAGGCTCAACTGCGTAGAGTGTGCACAAAGGATGGTCGGGCAGTCAAGTGACCTGGCCGCCTATTCGGGCGCCTGGTAGGTTGAGTGGTCCCTGACCTTTAAGGCGGGAGATAGGATTGACAGCGTAGAGTGCGAGCGCATAGCTCATCTAAGATGGGAGATGGGCTCAATCGCGTAATGCGAGCACATAGCTTGTCTAAGGAGGGATATAGGCTTGACCGCGTAGAGTGCATGAGTGCGTAGCTCGAGTAGGGCGGGAGTTGTGCTCGACCATGCAAGATGTGTGTAGCCCGGCGGTGCGTCTATATGTATGCATTTCATTATTGGAAAGTTTATGCTCACCTAGCATTTTCATTCTCAATTTTGTTGGTGTTGGATTGTGTATGGAGTAACCCATGCAAAGCGGTTAAAGGGCTCTTCGACACCCTAGGTCCACCTTAGGCGGTTGCCAAACTCGTCGACTCGTTTCCAAAGGTAACCCGCGCAAGGCAGTTGTGGAGCTCGGAGGCCCGTTAACTCCGAAGGCTCGTTCCCATAGGTAACCCACTGGCAGTGATTATGGCTTGAGCTTGACACTCAACACTAGTCTAGGGACTCGAATTGTCTTGGACGCGAGGCATTGGCAAGGGCTCGGAAGCTCTGGCTCGACCTTGGGCAAGTAGTGAGTCTAGGGACTCAGCTTTGTTGAATGGGAGGTCGGTGAGTCTAGGGACTTGACCTTACCCTACAGTAAGTCTAGGAACTCGACTTCTTTGTTCAATGAGGGGGTCAGCGAGTCTAGGGACTTGGCCTTACCCCACAACAAGTTAAGGACTCGACTTTTTTTTTTAACAAGGGGTTGGCGAGTCAAGAGATTTGGCATTACCCCTCAACGAGTCTAGGAACTCGACTTTTTTGTTAAGTTAGAGTTCGGCGAGTTCAGGGACTTGGCCTTACCCCACTCGAGTCTAGAGACTCAACTTTGTTGGCATGTGAGTCGACAAGTCTAGGGACTTGTATTTGACCGTTGTATCGCGTTGAGTCTAGGGACTCGACTTTGCTGATGGGGGTGCTCGTGCCGATGAGTTGCTTGGCTAGAGCGCAGGGCCATGTGTGTTTTGCACTACAAGAAGTAGTTTTGTTAGTAGAAATGAATTCATATAAATTTTGAGAACGAAAAACTGGAGAGTCTTAGCCATCGTCCCGTGTCAAGCAATGAATTTCCTGAGTGGCGAATACTTTCCTGTGAAGAGGAGTCTTCCCGAGCTGATGAGTTGAGTCTCGCGCTGTGTTTCCCGAGCCATGTTTCCCAAGTAGAAGCAGATGAGCCATGGGTGTCACCATGCCTTTCCCAAATGTGAAGACTTTTGTAGTGCTAAGGAGCCTTTCCCATGCAGAGTTCCCCGAACAGGTGAGTCCGAGCAAGCGAAGACTTTCCAGTGCATTGGAGGTGAGCCCCGAGCAGAGGAGGTGAGTCTCATGCTGTGTTTCTCGAGCTGAGTGAGTCCTGGTTATCCGAGAAGAGCTTCCCATGCCGATGACTTTCCAAAGCAGGTTTCAAGCAGAGCAAACCTTCCCGGTTGGAGTGAACAACAAACTTTGTCGAGCACAGCAGACGTTCCTGGGCAAGGCAAGTCGCATCTCGGGCGGAGGTTCCCAAGTTGAGCAAGTCCTGGGCATCCTGAGCAGTGGTTCCCGAACTCCCGAGCCAACGAAGGCCTATCCCGAGCTGAACTTCTCGAGAAGAGGAATCCCGAGCAACGGCTCTTTCCCAAGCAGGTCAGTTCTAGGCATCCCGTGCTGTGCTTCTCGAGCCATGGCTCTTTCTCGTGCAAGAGTGGTGCATGGGTCCAAGCTGAGGGTCCGAGGTGTGCCCCTAGCTCATATCCCGATGGGCTGGGCCTAGTCTTTGGGCCTTGAAGTTTTACCCCCTCACACAATCCTAAAATTTTGTTAAATGGTTTTATTATACATCAGTTACTATTTACTCTTAAACTTCACATCTGATAGTATTTTTTCTATTTTTTTTAATAGAGCGTGTGAGATGTGGAGAAGAATTATTCTTTATTTAAACTTTTGAAAGAAATTGATATTTAAGCCTCGTTTGTTTTAGCAAATGGGATGAGATTTTTTTAAATGTGTGAATAGTATTGAGATATGTTGAATATATATGAGATGAGATGAGATGATGTGAGATGATATATGTGTTTGTTTATAAAGATGAGATGAGATTAATTTGACTTTTTTTTTTAAGTATTTATTATGATGGGATTCACAATTAATTATATTATTTTATTCTGCTGAAACGACGTGAAGCTCGTGGTGCTGCTGGTGTAAGAATAGTCATGAGATGATTTCATAAAGCTATTCATGATTGAAGGCCGTGCATGAACAGGAACCACAAATGAAAACAAATTTCCCGACGATTCAATGGGTGTTTCTGTGTTCTAATTGTACAAATCATTCACAATAAGGACTAAGGTTAGATCAACCTTTTTTCAAACTGGACAAAATAATAACCGGTCAGATATATTTTTTTCCTGTATAGTATATTTCATAAATAATAATAAATTAATAAAAAATGAAATGAGATGAAAAATTAATATTTATTTTTAGAAATAGTCTAACCATATAAAATTTAAAAAAAAAATCAAAATTTTTAATTTCTTCCCTAAAGCAAACAAGCCTAGGCCAAAAAAAAAGATTTGAAAGTCAAGGCAGACAGAGTCGTCCTACTCTCCCATCAACCCATGCAAATCCATTATTGCTTCTGATTTAGCCTATCCTTTCAGTAGTTGTGCAATCCTTTTCAGTCCTCTCAGAGTATACCTCTCTCTCTCTCTCTCTCTCTCTCTCTCTCTCTGTTTTTTCATAATTTCCTTTTTTATTTTTATTTTCTTTCTAACTGTCTGTCAGCGATAAACTTGCTTCAAAGTTAGACGGTCTTATTTTTTTCAAAAAATAAAAACAAGATATCAAATTGATTATTATTTTAGTAATCAATCAAAATATATATACATCTCCTGAGACATCTTCTTTGAGTTGACGTGGCACATGTGAGGCTTAAGTTGTCCACGTCAGTTTGATAGCTAGACAAAAACTTCAGTTATAAAATCATTAGTTAATTGAGTTTCTGCTGGCCGGGCTTCCATATATGATTTATCTACGCATTTCTATAAAATTATCTTCCTAGATTGTTTTGTGTCGTAATTTGTTGATCCGGTTTGGTTGAAAGAAGCGAAACTATAGGAAAATAACATCTGGTAAATGGTTTGATCTTTGATTGGAAAGAAGCGAAAACATAAGAAAATAACATTCGATAAATAGTCTGATATGCTGGCGAACAACTATTAATGATTGTCGAATCTCATAAAGATCATACGCCACTGCTGGTGAGAGAATGTTGGTCGAATCTACAAGAGATATGAGGCTAATGATTCTATTTCTATCAAGCGTGGTGGTGCGTGGATCTCATGCACAACTTAGGCTACGAGTGGCCGGACTCACACGATTTTGCATGGATAAAAATTTTCCAAAGCTAAAGGATTGATATCTGAGGAGTCTTGTGGCGCAATGCATAATGTTTGTGAGTGACCAAAAAGTATTAAATTGGCCAATTTCTATGCTATTTTCAAAAAACACGAAAGTAAAAATAAAAAAATCTGATGGATGAATCTGGAGAGTAGGAGGGAAGGAAGAGCCAAAACTTCACCCCAACTGAATAATGGTGGAAGGATCTTTTAAGAGATGGGTTGTGGACGAGAGGTTTAGACCTCGTTTGGTTACACAGATGATATGATATAAGATGAAAAATCTATAAATAGTAGTGAAATAGTTTGTAAATAGTAATAAAATGATTTAACTTAAAGATGTTTTATGAAATTTTGAGAAATAAGAGAGAAAAAATTGAATAAAAGTTAAAATATAGTTAGAATATAATTTTTATTTTAGAATTTAAAAAAGTTAAACTGTTTTTTCTGTTTTGTTTGAAAGTTTAAGAAAGTTGTAATAATTATATAATGAATAAATAAATAAAGTTTAAAATTTGAAATTAAAAAATATATATTTATGTTTAAATGTTGAGATGGGATGAATTGAAACCAAAAAGAGTCTTGGGAAGAGAGAATGAGAAAAAGTGATTGATATAAAATTCTATAAAATTATTTGTGTAATTAATATAAGCACAGATATATATGATTAATTGTAATTAAAACATTATTTTTTACTTAAAAAAGAAAAAAAGAAAAACATGTTCCGGATAAAGGAGATCCCTATGATCACTAGCCCTTGTTTCAAATGACTATTTGTAACTTGGTTTGTTGCGCTTTTTTTTTTTTTTTTTTTTTCCATAAAGTGTTTAGTAAAAAACTGATATATTGGATGAGATATATAAGAAAGAGGAATGTTATTGTGCTCATAATTTATACCACATACTTTATTTTTTTATTAAAAAATTAAAAATACAAATATAAAAGAATAGAGAAAATGTAAGATTTTAATCTTTATTTATTTATTTTAATACTTTTTTGTTTTTAATATATACTTTTTTTTTAAATTTTTTAATAAGGCATATGGCACCACGTCTAAAGATAAGATGAGTGGAATAAATAAGGGATATAATAGCATTACTCTATACGAAGATTTGAAACATCTATGTAGACCTTGTCCCGTCCATCTCTAATTTCAATTAAAAAAAATGATTTATACAAATTTTAATAGATAAATCTCACATAAGTTTTTGAAAAAAAATGGAACCCATATTGAAAGTGTATAAAAATTATTTTTTATTAATGAGATCTACTTTTTTTTTATGAAGTGATTGCACAAAACTTGTATTAGTATTACTCTATTTTAAAACGACGGTATTTTATATAAAATGATGTTACTTTTATAAGTTATTTTATAAAAAATATCATTTATTTAAAATATAATTATATAAAAAATTATAAAAAAAAATTGTATATCGATCAATTTTCAAATTTAAAATATGAATCACAAATCAATAGCTAGCTGGCTAGGTAACTACGTAGCGACCAAGGACATCACAAATAGGTTTCAGAAAACAATATTTAATAATACTACTCTAAGGTTCTATTATTAATTGGGCAGCAAAATACTACTTTAGTCTCGAATCTTCCCTTCCAAATGATCACATGTAGAAATCTCTTGAACTAATTGGAGTGCTTTCTCACATTAAAAATGTTATTTTGTTCTTTCTTATTTTGACATTTCAGATATTTTAACTTTTTTTACATAATAATTAAATAAATGACTATTAGTATATTGATATAATTTTTTTTATATTTTTTAAAAATATTTTTAAATAATAAAAAAATAAATTAAAAAATTAAGATAATCTAACAGTCAAAATGAAAAAATTATTTTGAGAGAGAGTAGCACCTCTTCTCACATTAACGTATTGCAGAAAGATGATTGTTTTAATAATAGAAAAATAAAAGATCATATACAACGACATGTTTCTAAACTTTTCTATTGGTGGCTCATCCTTGTCACAGGCCGACATAGGTAGGCCGAAGAATTTAAGGTTATCGGGTCCCGCACGCATGGGACATTGCATGCTGATGGTGATAGGCCGGTACTACTACACATACTGTTTAATAAATTGGTAAGAAACCAATCTGGTATTATATATGAAGTATTGTTTGTCAACGTGACAGCTAGTTGGGCCAGACAAATTGAGTCAGCAAATGATCAGACCATTGCTCAATAACTTTTTGAGAAGTAGTACGTCTATAAATTAATTTATAAAACTAAATTTAACATAATTTTATATGATATATTAGATTTATTTTATTAAAAAAATATTTACACTCTATCAAATTGAGCCTAACTCATCTTGAAAGGCCCAACAGCCGAAGAATAGCCAACACCCCACAAGTTAGGTCAAGAAGAAGGAGGCCTAGGGCTAACGTGGAAAGAGAGTCGGCGTTAAAAAATGGGACGACATCCCTACTAATATATTCCTACACACGCACGTAATAGTATGGCCATGCCACATTAAGAGGTCAGATACAGGATGTGGACATGTATCCTGGCAAGGACCCTTATCCCTGACATAACGCACGGAAGGTGGCTGCACTCACCAACCTGTCACCTAGGACACGACCCGAGTGAGCCACACCACATTAAAGGTAAGGACAATGTACCCAATAAGGAAGACGGACACATCTGACATAGAATACGAGAACCATCTCGGCAGGAGGTATAAAAGCCAAATCTCAGTTAGAATTCAACTTACGTTCTCTCATCCCGAGCCCCTCACCTTCCTTGTGTTGCAGGAGACCGAGTCCAGTGATCGATGTGCAAAACACGTCGTCAACATACGTTAGATCTACTAATTTACAATAATTGTAATTTTATAATGTACCACATTAAACCACACCAATTTGTAAGTTTATTTTTGTAGAATCTTTTTATAGTAAAGTATTTCTCAAAGATTTTTAATTAATCCAGAAGCCAAATGATCTAGTACAAACATTGGACATCAAATCATAACTAGTTTAATATCCTTGTAGATACACTACAAGAAAACTGTTTATTTATGGTCAGTTAATCCTAACGAAATGACTATTTATAGCTAAAATTAGTTACAGATAATCTTTCCACCGCAAACAAATAGCCACAAAAGCTCTTTTTTCTTATAGTGATACTTTCCCGTTTGATTAATAATCACAAACTTTGAATTGCTAAAAAAAAAAAAAAAAAAGTACAAACTTTTGGTAGTAATAAAAACATATGCGATACGCCGATAATCAAAGCTGGAAGCCAAAAAAAGGTTCGAATTACATGATCAAAAATTCCTCTCGTACCAACCTCTAAGCTATTACGAAATCTGGTCTCCTTTAAACCCATGATGCCCTTAACCTGACTCTGATATTATTTGTAATGATCTAATAATACAACGTCTAGTGATCAGTAGGCAAAAAAGCACCTGGAAGTGAGTGATAGGACTTGCATGCGCTTTGTTGAACCGGTAAATATTTCTTCACGTAAAGGAAAGCTACTCATGACCCAAAAATTAAAGAAAAGGACAAGAAAGATCGATAAAGCAGGTCTAAAGCAAGCTAGCGTCATGAAAGAGATCAGAAATTAAAAAAAAAAAACTTTAATTGTATTAATTCAACCATACATGAATTGAATGAAGCATGGGACACTCGGCCATGCATCCAATATTTATTAAGAGTTTCTGATCTAGAGATCATCATTCATGATCAAGCTCGTGGTCCCAGCTACCAAGATCCATCCATTTGAATAAAACCTACAGTAGTGGTTAGACGTTGGCCTAGTGATAACTGATGCATGCAGCATGCATGCATGCGCGTAGCTTTAATATTTGTTTCGTTCTAAAACGCATCTTTTTGCAACCGAAAGGAAGGGCATGGTGGAAGATGACTTTGACTTGACATGCATGCCAAATTCAAATCGAATAAAAATATGAAAAAAATAAAGATTACAGCAATAAATTAGTACTATTTAATAGCTAAAGATTAGACAGAATGACATAATTTCTTGTAGTCCGTTATATTTATTTTATAAAATTAAAAAATTACTTTTCCTAGTAATAAGTGCACCCTTTAAACGATTTTGGGATCAATTGTGAGCTCATTCATAAAAAGTTGTTATGAGAACCATAACTCTCGCTTCATGATCCTCGATCTAGCATGAGATTGGTCTTCTCTTTTCTTTCATTTTTTAACCTTCCAAAGACGCGGAGCCTCTGATGATCTCAAACAGTAATGAATTATTTTTATTTTTTGATGATTGAAAGAGAAGTTGTCTCATACTTATCCACGGTATATATTGCTAAGGGTGTAAATGGTTTAGTTCGGTCTAATTTTAGATAAATTTTGAAACCAAACCTATATATACCGATTTTGAAAATCTATGAACCAATTTATTATTGAAATTGAAACTTTCGATTTTCGGATTTCGGTTTGGTCCAATCCGGTTTGCCGTTTACACGTATATGGCATTACATAAATTGAGACTGTTAAGAGTTGGTTCCTGATCTGATGCTTGTTCTCCTCAAAAGTAAATTTATATTAATAATTACTTAATATATATTAATGTTAATGTTTAAAATTAAAAATTCATGTTAAATTAATTTTATTTATAAGATTAATAGACATGATTAATAAAATTAAAATCTCATGTTATATTAATTAGATATTTAACATATAATATAATATAAAAAATTATATATAACATAAAAAATTAAAACATATATAGATATAAATTTTACTTATGATCATTTCCTTATACAACACACACTAAAATGTGATTTGTCATTTTTTTTTTTCTATTTAAACACACACATATTAATATGTAAATATGCATAGTAGTACTGTTTAAATAGAAGGACATAAATGAAAAATTACATATTAATGTGTCGTGTAGAGATAATAAGTACGTAGCTGCATTTCTCGTATATATATACCGGTCTGGTTCAATTCAACCTGGCTTTCAAAATAAGAAAACCGGTATCAAACTGGTTTCGGTTCTTAAGAGCTAGTACCAATCGGTTTAACCGGTTTTTCGATTTTTTTTACACCCCTATATATGTAGTTGTTAAGTGACCTTCAAAATTTGACGGGTAATAAATCTCTAATTTCTTATTTGAAGAAATGAATTTTAGAATTTAACCTGAAACCATTAGAGCTTTTGCGAAAAGGGGCAGACTTTGCTGATCAAAGTGGTCACAGACTCAGGACAGCGAAAAGAATCGCTAGAGCGAAAGTGATGAAAAAGAAAGATCAACATTATGCTTTCGGAATTGGATAAGCAACTACAACGAAGTAATAGCCACTACACAATCTTATTTTAAATAAGAGATATTTTCATAAAATAATTTGTAAAAGTAATATCGTTTTATAAAAATATTCTCAATTTAAAACATAGTTATATAAAATTAATGTTATAAAAATTTAAATGTGCTTGTGTATCATTTATTAAAAACTTACCGTGTTTGGCAAATGTACTCATGATTATTGAACAAAAGAGATCTAGCGACTAATAGTCAAATACTTTATTATAGTTATCGAATGATTAATATAATGTCAATTGTGTTTAAAAAATTATATTAATCAATAATCATAAGTAGATACATTGAAGCATCCCGCATATGTTGAAGCCAAATCATTGAAAATAGACCTTTATTTTTAGATCAAACATCAATGTACTAATCCGCATAACACTGACAAGTTATCATTGTGGACATATATGTTGTTTTCAACATTAACACAATGTTATCGCATACATATAATGTTATGGAAATATAATATATATATATATAATAATATTATTTGAAAGACTTTACACTATACATAATTATCTATATGACATAATTTGATTTATAAGATCAAATTTTAAAATTTATTTTCTAAATCAAGTTATGATACGTGAATAGTGTGTGATGTAAACTGTAAAAGCCTTTCAAATAAAATTATTATATATATATATGGAAAGAAAATATTGTCACCAAATTCGAGACTTTTTGTTTATTGAAAATTTTGATTTTTCTTTCACTACCAAAAATATTTAAAAAAATAAAAAATAATTCTTATTTATAATTACCATTGTCAAATGGACGGTCACTAGTTGGATTCATTCAAGTTTTTTTTTATAACACAACTATTCTTAGATATTCTCAGAGTACTTTGTTATTATTCATAAACTATTTATTACTATTTTATTATTATTTATAAAATATTTTACTACTATTCAGATCTTAGATATTCTTTATTAAAAAGATCGTTTGGAGAGTGAGATGAGATGATAATTTTGTTAATAGTAGTAAGATAGTTTATGAATAGTAGTGAAACAAGATGAGATGAGAATCTTAGGATGAAATCTATTTCCAAACAATCCATAAAGAGTCTCGGTCTAATTTGATAAAATAATTCTATGCATAAACTACTATTTACTTTTATATCTCATATCTATAATATTTTTTATAAGGTTTGAAGATGTTTTTCATAAGATTTAAGAATGTTTTTCATATAATATTAAGTGTGTGATAGTAAATAGTGAGAAGAGAAGAATTTTTCAAGTTAATATATCCCGCTCTCCCTTGAACAGCTGCTGACGTCACTGCCTCATACTCAGCAAATAATGTTTACCAATAATTATACTTTACTACCCTTTTTTAATTTAAATATTTAGATCACAACTGCACTAGAAAAAGCTGTAGCCTGTACTACAAGTCTTACGTAAAGTTGGACTTTACCACAGTGCCCCTCCCTTACAAGCTCATTACATAATTTTATATAGATATTGGTAAAAAAGATTAAAAAATTAAAGTATTGGCTCTTAGCATGAGAGAAATAGGTTTCGTATCAATTTAAGAGTATGACGTAGGATCTACCTTCGTTTGTTTTTATAGATAAAATGAGATGAGATGAGTTGAGATTAAAATTAAAAATTGAATAAAATATTATTAAAATATATTTTTAATATTATTTTTATTTTAAAATTAAAAAAATTTGATTTATTTATTTTATTTTATATGAGAATTTAAAAAAATTATAATGATTAAATGAGATAAAATAAATTGAGAGGAGTTATGAAAACAAACGAGACTTTAGATTAAGCCATAAAAAATAAAAGCATAGAGTTAGATATTTGGAGTAATAATTAAAAAGAATATTTGCATTCTTTATAAAAAATTAAAAGAAAAAAGTTTCAGTCACAAAAACAATGTAAGAACCGCCTCTAAGATTGATGTATCCAATGAACTAAGAAGTTGATGCAATTATTAAATTACAGTCATAAAGGTGCCCATATGGTCCGAACTTGCTCATAAATTGATAGATAAATGAACACCCAACAAAATTAATATATTAATTCAGTTTATATATATATATATATATTCATCACTAAAGAAATACTAATGATGATGATGGCGGCGGCGGCGGTGGTAAAGGAGGCCGATCGCACTGATGATCTCGTAATATTTATAGATTGATTTCAATTCAGTTCAAATTCTAAATATAATCGTAATAGATATGATCAAGGACTATAACCATCCGTTTACATTGAATGCATGGATTGATGATACATTGTTTATGTAAACTTATGGACCATTTTCAGCCCAACATATTTCGACACCTTAGTAATAAAAGGAAGACGCATGAATTAGTCTAATGATTAAAAACACGAGAATACGATTATTGAAAGGAAAATGATATTTGGCTTCATGAATTTGTCATTTCAAAATTATTGCTACGATATTTTTTTAATGGTTAAGAAAATAATTATTAATGAAATGAATAGTAGTACTATTTTTTAATATTATTTTTATTTTAAAATATGAAAAAAGTAATTTTTTTATTTATGTTTTAAATGTAAGTTTAAAAAAATTATAATAATTATATAAAAAAATATAAGAAAATTTTAAAAAATATTTATATTTAAATATTGAGATGAGGCGAGAATAAATAATACAAACCCACTATCCGTTTGGCCCTAGGTCATGGTCGGACGGAAGATACAGGTGACCAAGCAAAAATATAAATGTATATTAGATCCAATTTTCTTCGCGTCAAGGGCAACAGAGTCATTTGGCATTGTCTCTTTTGCCTGGCAATCTTTGTCCTATACATGCACAAATTCAGTTGCTTTCCGAGAGAGAAACAGAGAGGGAGGGAAGAGAGAGA
>QEOT01009058.1:61705-75305 GCA_003123785.1 Pterocarya stenoptera | reverse complement strand
CAGAAACGAACAGTGAGTTCCCAACTACAATTATTATCAACATAACATTTAGGTCTCATTTAGATAGTCATATGAGATGAGAAATCTGTGACTAGTAATGAAATATTTTGAGTTGAGATTTTTATTGGATTTTGGGAAATGAGATAGAAAAAGTTAAATAAAAATATTATAAAATTAAAATATTATTATAATATAATTTTTGTTTTAGGATTTGAAAAGGCTGAATTATTATTTGTATTTTATATGGAAGTTTGGGAAAGTTGTAATGATTAGATGAAAAAGTATGAAATATAAATTGAAAAGTGTTTGTGTTTGAGTAGTGTTTGGATATTGAGATAAGATGAAACGAGACCAACTGGATATCCAAATGGGGCCTTAAGCTTTCTAATTTGAAGAAAAATATATTCAACACAATGCAAAGTGACTCTTTAATGAAGTGCAAGCAACTCGAACGGTAATTGCAGAATACCAATTAACATTCATTTACAATAATGGAGTCAATGAGGCCTTTACAACCTACGTTTGAAATCAGAAAATGATTTCCCATAAAAATTAAAGAAAGCCCAATCCCACAATCTGGAAAACAATATTACCAAGTATCAATTTTCGTGCTCCAGAAAAGAACTCTAGGAGCTCCAAAATAATTCATTTTCTGATCTTTTTTTTTCCTGTGGAATCATAGCATGGCTTACCTCAGCACATTCCAGGTATAACCTTAATGCCAGTTCAGGAGATGGAACAGTGGTAAGAGCTTCAATAGCCTAAAACAAAGTAACTATAATTGTCATATTACAGGTAAGAGCACAAGCAAGCAAAATAAGCATTTCCAAGAATCCAGGGAGGAGAGAGAGAGTAGAAAAAATTAAGAAAAATCCGGACTTACTACAGTGAAAGAACACAGGAAACAAAAAAACGAAAGTTTTAAAACGAGATGCCTTTTGAATTTTTTTAATCATTAAGTTTTCTATTATTTTTCCCCAAAAAAATTAAACCAGGTTTTGGTAAACAACATAGAACCATCCAACAAAAGACATAACATAATCGACAGCCCTGTCAAGAAAGCCCATAAGCAAGTGCATTTGTCTACAATGTCATGCCTAAAACAACAAAAACCAACCTCTTTTTTCAGAATTAACATGTAACAATGACATGACTTCCACGGCAGTTCTATCAAATATCATGTGTCAAAGGTCACCTGATTTAAGATCTGAAAAATGTTCTTTGGAGTTGCAGGCACTTCTTCTCCAGTTAAATCCCCCTCCTGACCTTGCAATCGCCTAATCAACTGCAAGCCATAAACAACTTTCTGAAAATGCTCACATTGGGGATCCATTTATGAGAAACTATCAAAATTTAACTTCTATGCTCGATCACAAGAGGTAATCCTTCTGCTGAGTTGAACTATTCAAGTATATACCAAACTCCAATGTGCGAAATAGATGACTGCTGCTGTTTTGAGTAATGCTATAACTAGTTTACGACTCATTTCAAATCAACCAATGTAGGTTTATCATTTTTCCTTTGTTTATATATATATATATATATATGGGATCTGCATAAAAACTACAAACCAGGATGTAGCAAATTATTTTGAAATGCCATTATTTATCCTTGGCACAAGGTCTTGTCAGCAATATTATATGTATTTCTTCTTTATTGTGTTCTTTCATTTAGTTTAAATAAGACATCACTAGTAGATATAGTAATGATATATCTCAACAACGTTGAGCCTCCTCAGAATTTTTTTCTCCTTCCTTCTACCTGAGGCATGTGAGCTTGTCACAGCAATTGTAGTTACAAAAGAACTAGCATCAATAATGATCACGTCACAAGTAAGCCTTGCACTAAGAACTTCACCTCACCTCCAAACAAAGCCCTTCATTGACAATCTAATGACAGTATCGCTGTTATAGAACTAGAGATATGAATCAGTATCTTTCATCCCAAAAAAAAAAAAAAGTTGTACAGAACTTAAAGCACACAAAGTTCGAGTATGTCCTTTACTCAAGAATGTGTAATATATATATATATATATATATATTCTTCATGGATGTCACACAGATCCGAGCCATCACTATACAAGTTAAATTCCATGGCCTCACTGCAACGTGCATTTTCCCCAAACTCATTCATTGAAGTCTTCATAAAAAATCTAGAACTTAGATACACCGCACATGACCTTGTTGACTACATAAAGTGTAAAAGGTGCTAAACAATCTGATGACAAATTTCCACACCAGAAATTCTTCTTGTCAATTCACTGTAGTGTTCATGCCCGAAGAGATGAATACTCAAAATGATTCTTCATTGCGGGCATCTCATACTATTTGTTTATATATATGGAAAAAAAAAAAGTTAAATAACAGTCTGCCATAGTTTGTAAGAAACATACCCCAAGTGCTGAAAGTATAAGAGGAGGAACAGTAAAAGGCAGGCGCTTTGGTCCTCCATTCATTATATTCTTCTTTGCGGCGCATATGATCTGAAGGTCAGTAAAATTAATATCAGAAACTAAAATCATGCCATGACAAGAGTTTAACGCCCCAAAATCTAAAGAAGCATCCTGTGAATCATTAGACCTAGCAAACATGAGAAAAAGTTGGACCATGGCACTACTGCTAGATGGATACAGAGATTACAAGAAAAGATAAATATCCAGAATAGCAAATACAGGAAAAAAGGAAATCATTTGAAGGTTCTGACTCTTGATGCCTAAATTAAAATAGCTGAAACAATATTTGATTCATAATCCAAAGCACAAGGTTTTGAATGCACTATAAGCCCATAGCTTCTTTATCTCTCAATTTCTATTAGCTCATTACTTATCCTCTTAATGAGCACCATGAATCATATTTACTATAAACAAGCAGAAAGCATATTTTACAAGATTATGTTGATTTTAGGCGATTCCAGTAGCATTAACATCCAAAGACAGTTCTGAAGCAGAATAATTTCAAGACACCAATCTAACCTTTAACATTTCCTCTGGGTCATCATTATAAAGCATGTGAATGAGACGAGCAACAGAGTTTTGTTCTTCCTTAAAATCCTCCTCGTCAAGCTAGTGTTAGTTGTAGCAGGAACACACAAAGGAGAGAGACACAAGTACAGAAAATTCATTACATGTTATAACTAAAACACTGAAGACACCTATATAAAAAATAACGAATAAGAAGACACCTCCCCATCAAGCGTTGAAGATCAAATGTCCCGAGAAAAAATCAAGGAAAAAAATTGTGGATTGAGAAGATTTGATAGCAGGATAGAATTTTTAATTTTCAAATACTTTATCTTGCAAAATGAAAATTCTAGCAGCAATATGTGTGTGTGCGTATGTGTGTTTTCACCTCCTCCACATCGGTTCCATCCAGGTCCTTCACGAGTCCTTTAATTAATTCGAACAACACCTCGACCTACAAAGACAATATTAACCACATAATCCAAAAAGAAAAGTTGAGATTATAGCACAAATAGAGAAGACACCTACCTGATCAGCAGTAGAGATGCAAGATGTATTTTTCAGGATACTTTGTATAATAACCATTGCCATGACTTTATTTGTTTCATTATCAAGGTGGTCCATCACACAGGGATAATTAGAAAGTGTCAGGGCCATCACAATATCAGTGTATTTCTCCAATGGAGCACTCAAAAGTGCGACAACTTGTTTTTTTGCTTTACTGTCCTCAAGCTTTGGTTTGCCAGAGAGCTTCTTAACACATGCTCCCTAAAAATGAATTTAAAAAATAATAAAAAATTAACAATCGTCAGTATAAATTTCAGTGATTAAATCATTGGGAAATGGAAGCTCAAAGAACAAGTGATCAATGCTTATTGCTCTGTTGAACAGCCGGCCTACTACATCATAGTTAGGTGAAACTTAAATCATGAGTGCTATAAACAACAACCTTCAAGAGGAAACATACCAGTACTTGATCCACATAGTCAAGCCGATCAGGATGAACACGGAGAGTAAATGTAAGAAGAGAGACATATAAAGCTATGGCTCCAACAATGGGCATTTCAACCTGCGCTTCTATCACCTGCAGTTGCATTGTAGTGATCAACATGGAAACATGCATAGCATGTACAAAAAATGAAGCAAAGTGCTGCTGTTAAATTTAAAGCATAATCCATGCATTTCCATGCCCAACATGTGTAATCAGTTAAGAAAAAAGTAGGTCTCTCTTTTTCCTTCAAATATCAATAACCCAGCCAGTGTAGTACTTTGTTCTGAATCCCCTTATTGGATTTCCATAATCACCATGTTATCACTAGGCGACGACTCCATAATATCTTTTTTTTCAATAGGTAACTCCTCCATAATATCTTCAGGAAACATGTACCCTATTCTCTCATTGCTAATATATCAGATGGGCATGCTCTAATCGGAAGCCTTAAGACACATCCCTGGCAATTTGGAGGTGATGATATCAGAAACCTCTTTCAATTTATTTACAAGAATTAGTATAATCTTGCGTGATTATTTTCTCTCCATACGCAATAACGTTTTCATTGGTGACTGGGGGAGTTTAACGGCGAGGTTACTGTTTGACTGGAACTGTAAAATGGGATTCCAGAACCAGATAGTTATAGAAGCAAAAGCTTTTGAGTTCACAAGGGATGGAAAATATTTGCTCATCACTAAGAGGAGCTGGAGAGTTGTGAAGGAAATAAGGCTGGGTAGGTCCACGACATTCTAGTTTGCCAAAGCCTTAGAGGATTGTTTGATGGGATGAGGAAAAGAGTTCTATATGGCTCATCGTGAGGGAGATAGAGGGTTCATTGCACAGAGATGTTCTAACTCACAAGGTGGTTACATGGCTCTAGTGGAGTATGGAGGTGGTGGTAGAAGAAATTTCATCTTCATTCCAGAGGAGAGGGATTACAAGGGATGGAGGAAGATGGTGGATGCACAGAGGGAGACTAGTAGAGAGGGTGGCTATGTGGGTCGCAACAGAGGAGGGGCAGTTCAGGTGCCGTCGGTGGAGATGATTGCAGTGAACCAATCCAACAGGCAGTCATACAGTAAGGTCCCCTAACAGAAGGAGGGAAGGTCTGATATGCCTGTCAGTCTGAGAGCAGAAGCTGTGCAAAGGCAATATGGTGGTGGCAGCTGCGTTGTCGGCTTGAAAGAGGATGGCGTGTACTCTGCTCTGCTGAAAATGAAAAAGCAGATGGATTTTCTACAATAGAGGATGGAACGTGTTTTAAAATACGTTGAGGAGAATCAGAAGGTGGGCTTGGGCTGTGTAGATAGTGAATTGGGTGAAGAAAAAAGAATAGGGGGCATGGAGCATATGAATCAGATAATAGGGCTGAGGAAAACACTACCCTCGGTAAAGCTTTAGGACGTAGAGGAAAGGCCAAGATGGGCTTGGGCCGACGTAATGGGCCTCAACCCATAGGCCAAAACAGAGACTTAACAGGGGCTGGCCCTGGTCACATTTGGAGAAGGCGGGGCGCTGGTGAGGCAGGCCCATCAACCGGCAAGATCCAGACCATGATGTCGGAGGTGGTTCCGATGGTCGCGACGAGTACACTGACGACACCTGAGCTGGTTTTTGAAAACACCTACGCCAAGCAACGTGAGGTGGTACCAACGGAGAGACATTTTCGCACGATGGTGCCCTCTGGAGTGAACGACGACTTGACAAATGGCTTCCAGCCAGGGGGGTGGCATAGACTTGAGCGCCAAAAGTATTCTAGGATGCTTTCCGTCACCACGGTGACGGTGGTGGAGTAGATCCTACCGTTGCTAGTAGAGGAGGAAGATAAAAGTAATGCCACCGATTTTTTTTTTCCCCGAGTCCTACACACAAAAAATCCTGATCCTTAACATGGAACCAACACCTTCCTAGTTAGAGGTTTCATCTACTATGTTCAAGCTTAATGAGGTGTTATCGAAAGATAGGGGACAAGAGGAGTTTGAATTTCATGGAGGACAGTGTCGTGGGGCTATAGCAGAGGCTTATAGAGGTTAGTGAGGATATTTTTTTGGTTCCTGAAATGCAGGAGATTACCCATCCCTCTGATAATGTGGAGATCAACGTGGGTATTGTGGTTGAATGGGAAGGACGTAACCTATTTGGGGGGGGGAGGGAGATGGTGGGGACAGGGAGCCATTCCCACTTAACTGTCTATTACCAAATGAGTTTGAGATCTCTGATTGGGAGCTCAAAAAGGTAAAGGACATTCAACATGTGGTGGGAATGGAGTGTGTGGGTTACAAAGAGCAATTTATGGCCCTTCTCACAACCATTGAGGTGGGTCATTCTCAATCCAAGAAAGCTAGATCCAAGAAACAGGGGGAGCTTAAGAGACTTAATTGGTCTTTGAATGAGGGTAGCTCAAGCCGAGATAGGTCCAAAGGGAAGGAAACTATTGTTTCTTTATGAAGCCGAAAATTGTATCATGGAACGTGCGTAGGCTGAATGACGCTAATATGCACCTTCGCATAAAAAACTTACTTCAGGAATGTAAGGTGGACATTTTTTGTTTACAAGAAACTAAGTTGAAATGGGTGACCAGAAAACTAGTGAGAAGTGTGTGGAGTTGCCCGTATGCAAATTGGGTTTTTCTGGCTTCGAATGGGGCATCGGGTGGTATCCTTGTGATGTGGGATAAAAGGGTGGTGGAAAAAATATAGGAGTTTGTAGGGGAATACACAATGGTTTATTCCTTTAAGATGGTGGAGGATAATTTCTTGTGGGCGTTTGCAGATATATATTGACCGAATGTTGACAACATCAGAAGGCAATTGTGGGAAGAACTTGCTGGAATATATAGCTGGTGGGATCTCCATTGGTGCATGGGTGGTGATTTCAACGTAATAAGGTTCCCTAGCAAGAGATCTGGAGACAGTCATATACGCCCAGCAATGACAGATTTTTCAGAGTGCATTTTTTATTTGAACCTGGTGGATCTCCCATTAATAGGTGGTCCCTTTACCTGGTCTAATAGTCAAACATGGTCTCAGCTGGACAGATTCCTAATATCGCCATATTGGAAAAGTCATTATCCGGACGTATGCCAGGAGATTGTCACATCTCTGCTTGGACCATTTTCCCATTTTGCCAGATGGAGGCGGTATTCAAGGAGGTCGTCGCTATTTTAAGTTCGAAAACATGTGGCTTAAAAGCGAAGGCTTCGTGGACAGGGTAAGGCTTTGGTGGTCATCTTATCAACTTCATGGTACCCCCTCCCATATTCTTGCAGGCAAGCGAAAAGCTTTAAATCATTCTTTAAAGCTTTGGAATTCTCAAACATTTGGTGACATAGGGGAGCAAAAGAAAAACATGATGGGAGAATTACATAATCTTGAGAGGATACTGAAGATAGAGTCCTCACCTCAAAGGAAGTATCACGTAAGACAGAGCTGGCCTCGGAGTTGGAAAGAGTATTATCTTTAGAAGAGATCTCTTGGCGACAGAAGTCGAGCACTTTGGTTGAAAGAAAGGGATCGAAGCACAAAATTCTTCCACAGAATGGCTAATTCTCACAAGAGAAATAATACCATTGAGATGCTGAAAATCATTGGCAGAAAATGCATGGAGGCTCCTGTGATCCAAGAGCATGTGTTGAGTTTCTTTGAACATTTACTTACAGTAGGTGAGGGTTGGAGGCCAAAATTAGATGGATTTGGTTTTGATTCTATTGAGCCACAGTCAGCGTCTTGGTTGGAGAGATCTTTTGAGGAAGAGGAGGTATATGATGTGGTCAGAAAAATGGTGAAAGATAAAGTACCAGGTCCAGACGGACTTTCAATGGGCTTTTTCCAAACATGTTGGGAGGTAGTGAAAGAGGATATTATGAATGTGTTCCAGGAGTTATTCTTGGCTGGAAAGTTCAAGAAAAGTCTGAATGTTACTTTTATTGACTTGATCCCGAAGAAGACAGGAGCATCGGAAGTGCAAGACTATAGGCCCATTAACCTCATAAATGGGGTTTACAAAAGCATTTCCAATGTGTTAGCAAACAGGCTAGGGGTGGTCCTAGGTAAGATAATCTCAAAGCCACAAAATGCTTTTGTAAGGGGTCGCCAAATCCTAGATTCAGTGCTAATAACCAATGAATGTCTGGATTGTAGATTAAAGTTTGGTATTGCAGGGATTATCTGTAAACTATATATGGAAAAGGCGTATGCTCATATAAATTGGGACTTCCTCCTTTATTTATTAAAGAGACGTGGCTTTGGGGAGAAATGGTGTATGTGGATCAGATGGTGCATTTCAACGGCAAGCTTATCAATTCTGATCAATGGCAACCCAAAGGGTTTCTTTAACAATTTGTGAGGCTTAAGACAGGGAGATCCCCTGTCCGCTCTTCTCTTGTTGTCATTATGGAGTCACTAAGTAGGATGCTATCAGTTGTGGTTAGCAATGGTTTTATGGCTGGATTTTCAGTAGGTGATCCAAACAGGAGCCTTATCTCGGTTTCACACTTACTATTTGCATATGACACTTATTTTTTACGAGGCAAAGCAAGACCAACTTAGGGCATTGAAGGCACTTCTTCTTTGCTTCAAAGCAGTGTCAGGTTTGAGAGTGAACTTTGATAAATCAGAATTAGTGCTAGTTGGGAATGTTAGTACTCCTCGGCAATTGGCTAGCACACTCGGGTGTAAGGTCGCATCTTTTCCTATGACATATTTGGGATTACCGTTGGGGGCTGCATCATGGGCTTTTTCTATTTGGGACACAATTATTGCGAAAATAGAACGAAAATTGGCAGGGTGGAAGAGATTATATTTGTCGAAAGGAGGCCAGGTGACTTATCAAAAGTACCCTCTCTAACTTACCAACTTACTTTCTATCTGTATTTCCAATTCCAACTTGCGTGGTAGCATGGATCGAAAAACTCTNGGGGGGGGGGGGGGGGGGGGGGTTTGATGTACTGGAGAGGGGAACGGGTCCTATGGTGTGGGGGGTTTGGAAGCAAACAAGGAAAGGGTGGGGGGTCTTTACTCGCTGTACAAAATTGATGGTGGAGGACAATACTCATATAAAATTTTGGAGGGACATTTGGTGTGGAGAGGAGGCTCTAAAGGACTCTTTCCCATCCGTTTTCCGAGTGGCATGTGATCAAGAAGCTTCGGTGGCAAACCTCATGGTTCGTTTAGAGGACCAAGTCCAATAGAATATCACTTTTAGTAGAGCGGCCGAAGATTGGGAAATAGACAGTTTTGAGGATTTTTCAGCTTAGTGTATCCTATGAAGCTGAATGGATTGGAGGAAGATAACTTATGGTAGACACCTGCAGGTAAGGGTACTTTCTCAGTTCGCTCCTTTTATAAGTCCCTCACACTTCTACCAAATACTCATTTTCCATTGAGAAGTTTGTGGAGGAATAAGGCGCCTCCCAAAGCACTCTTCTTCTCTTGAACAGCGGCCTCAGGTAAGATTTTGACTACCGATAATCTACGAAAACACTAGGTAATTATCTCAGATTGGTGTTGTATGTGCAAGAAAGCTGGCGAGACAATGGATCTTCTCTTGCTACATTGTGAGACAACGAGAGCCGTGTGGAGCGAAGTTTTCAGTCAAATAGGGTTAAACTGGGTGATGTCTACCATAGTGGTTGAGTTATTAGCCAGTTGGGTGATGCCGGATGGTGCTCCACAAATCAAAGCTGTGTGGAAGATGATCCCTACCTGCATTATGTGGTGCATATGGCGAGAGCGTAACAAGCGGACATTCAAAGACAAGGAGCAGACATTAGAGGAGCTTCGAGTGTTATTTTTCACACCTTATTTCTTTGGGCTATAGCTATAGATTTTAATAGCCTAAATGTACATGATTTTCTTTCTTCTATAGCAACCTAGATAGGTCTTATATCTTGTATATCTTCTTGTGTACTTGGGCTATGCCTATCCTTATTAATACTACTGTTTACCTATCAAAAAAAATTATGAGACCATTCCTTTCTGGTTGTGAACTAAATGCTATTTTCCACCACACAAGTGAACATATACCATTCTATTGAAGAAACAGTGTGCACTGCCCGCACCCTTAAAACTCAACTTCCACAAGATTACATATAGAGTATGATCATATAAAATCATCCGTTCATAAAATAGTCGCCAATGGGATTTCAACTTCTCTACATTGTTATTAATTTTTATTAAAATTTTCACGAAAACGGTACCAAGGGATCTACTATTTAATCTTATGGAATTCAACCTTGCAAACGTAATGGTTGGGCTTGTGGAGCTCTTCTCGTATAACATTCAAAGTGAATAACAATATTAGGGCGGTAGAATGCTTACCCTCCCAATAGCACTGCTCAATTTCGCAAAAGCTTCCACTTGAAGAAATTCAGGTAATACCTAACATAAGGAAACCATGATCAAAGAAGATGAGAGAGAATTAATCACAAATACATCAAATGGATAACTCACATCTGTACTTGAAGCAGCATAATTGGATAATCTGTCCATTAATTGAGATAACACCGTTTTGATGTCTACTGTTGGCTGCGAATAAAAAATATTTTTAGAGGATTGCAGGGAAAAAAGAAAGGCAATCAAAGAAAAGCAAGACATAATAAAGTTCGATAATCAAAAGATGTGTAGGCATGCATATGTTCTTCACATCTAGTGTTGTACATTAATTCTACAACGAGAAAATTTTATGTTCATAGGTCTTTAAAAAATCTTGGATCCTGATCAATTCTAATGCAATTTTCATGTTTAGGGCGTTTAAGCTTCTAAAAGATTTAATTCACTTGAAGATTTTTTTTACTTATCAAAAAAAAATTCTTACCAAACATTCTTTTTTACTTATCAAAAAAGAATGTTTCGTAACCCGTGGTGTGACTTTTTGTGAAGCGGCTTGGGAATTTGAGGTGGCTTTAAGAAGAAGAATAGGAGTTGCTTCTCCAAATTAAAAAAAGAGCTGCTGCTCTTAAAAAAGATCAAGCCCTCCCAAACTGGGTCTGAAAACTCCTACCCCTTAAGCATGGGAACTAGCTAGAGCATGGGGTGTAGGACGTGCGTCCAGTTTGGAATTATTGACTTGTTTTTCGTGTGTCTCCTCCACTCAAAGCTGAAGGCCATAAATTAGGGAAACCTGAAACTCGAAATGATATACAGTATGTTATGTTACCCACCTGAAGCAGGGGGCAAGCACCCAATAATGTCTCAAGCGTCTGCAAGTGATACTCATCAGGAAAGACCTGGATTATGCAATCCATCAGATAATATTGAGCAAGGTCATCTTTGCAGTTGACAATCTGCACAAGGGGATTTTGATGCAAGTTTAAGAGCTAATAAAAAAAGCTTCTCAGGTGAAAATGTAATATTATAATAACAACAAAAATTTAGATATAAATAAATATATATAAATAAATATAAGAAAAAAAAAACTCTGAGAAGAGAACCAGAATAAACCTGCTCTAAGATTCTGGGAAGAACAGTATCTTTGTACATTTCGAGGTCCACACCCTCTATCTGACTTAGAACATGGAGATTTTTCCCAACCTATCAATAAAGTGAGACAAATAAAATGGTTATTACTTTTATCACAATCTATTACATAACTTTTCATCTGGTCACAGTTTCAGATATTACCAGATCACGAAGCTCACTCCTTTCCTTTTCCAGCTTCTCTCTCAACCGACCAGGTCCCTGCAGACCAGAAAGCCCAATTGAAGGCCTCAACTCAGGATCGCCAAAGAGTATGAATGATTCATAAGCACCATAACATCTGCATGGCCAAAAATCATGCCTTCATGACTCATTTTATACTCTATGGCATGCAAGTACTGTGGTGCCATGCCTGTCCAAGCACAAAAGTGGATAATGGTTTGTAGATGTCCAACAAACCTGATGTTTCAGTCGTACCCAAAGCTTATTCATCTCAATGAAATTCTGAAGCACAAATTCGACAGCATCCACGACAGTGTCAGAATCTCTGCAGAAAAATATTGGCACCATGACATTAGAAATTTAGAAGCGGTCCCACATGGCTTGCAAGCATTATACAAGTAGTAACAACTGAACATACCGACTCGGTAAATTTACTATAACTCTATTCATTGCAGTAATTGTATATTGTGATCTTGAACACGAAAGATAGTCCCAAAAAAATTGTGAGGCTAGGATTTAAGTTATTGTAAAACGTCACTTATGCCAGGTCATTTAAAGATCATGAAAGGAAGATATTATTCATCTACAAGGGAAATTTTGTGTGGAAAACAACTTATGCCATAGGTCATATGGAGAAACTTTTAATGCAAAAATCACATCAATATCAAACGAGATAGAACGTGGGGCAACAAAAACACACAACGAAGCAATTAACTCCTATAACCGGCAACTTCATTTTGAGAAGGGAAAGGGACCCAATCAAAGAACCATCTTACCCTTTGTACTCTGAACCAATATCAGGTAGCTTATCTCTACTGATTTGAGCAAGATAACTTCTTAAAAAGAGCCCACGTATTGGGTGTTGAACGCCAAGACACATTTCCACGAGATCTTTAAGGACATCCTTAGCAGGAGCCTCCTTGGATTTAATGTACACGGATCCTACCGTACACAGGAGATACCTGGTAAATCAATAAAAGGAGTTTCACATGCACTGAAAAAAGTAATTTCACATTTCTCCTTGAAAGAGGGCAACTTCACAAACTAGATGAATTTCTCATTGCACAGCTCAGAAGTTAGTGCGCATGGAATCATTTGCAAAATAAAGGGAGAAACGGAGAATATTTGAACAAAGCCATTTGATTTGTTGAGTCATTAACAGGGAATATGTTCAGGAATTCTTCCACATTCTATCACTTGCAGATCTATAAACGTCGCATATTCTAATAAAGAGAGATTAATTTGTTGCATATACAAACAAATGATTCAACACTGAAGAATCGGTTAGGGTTTGTTTTTCGATCAAGAATCTTACAGCCTAGGCAAAATGTTCCCAGCATGCTGAACAAGTTCGTAAAGATCAACGATCGAAACCCCGTGCCTGCTTTCGTCTTTGAAGAACATCTCCAGCTTCCTCAATTCATCGAACGCTCGCATATCTCACACACGCAAACCACAAAAAAAATACAACTTCAAATAATCCAATGGTGAATTGTAATAGAAAAAGAAAGAGAAGAATATTTACAGAGTTCGTAGTATTTGTGAGGTGAAAGCTTCGACGTTCGAAGCTCCGACAGCATCTGAGCAGAGTACTTGAGGACTTCTCTGAGATTGTTCGCGTCCTGAGAGGATCAGAAATTTTCTGAAAGTTAGGTTGCGACGGAGATTTCTCTAGGAAGGAAAGATTGGGGCTACAAACAGGAGAATAGTGGGAGTGTACCAGAGCGCGGTGCATGTAAAAGGCGTTGTGTTGAATGCCGGCGATCCCTTCGGCAAGCCATTTCTCTTCGTCCTCAATTCCGTCCGGTATCATCATCTTGCCCTCTGAGTTCTTCACCGACTGGGTTGGGCCGGTGGAGCTGAATCCACGCAGCTAGAAGAACGTTTGAGAGTTGAACGTTTGGCAGAGTAGTTACCATCTGGGGAAGGTTAGTCTCACGGCTAGGTGATACAGCTGCGATTATGGCTAATCTTATCATAATTTTGCATTAAAAATAAAAATAAATAAATAAA
>QEOT01009058.1:22429-60155 GCA_003123785.1 Pterocarya stenoptera | reverse complement strand
TTCTATAGCAACCTAGATAGGTCTTATATCTTGTATATCTTCTTGTGTACTTGGGCTATGCCTATCCTTATTAATACTACTGTTTACCTATCAAAAAAAATTATGAGACCATTCCTTTCTGGTTGTGAACTAAATGCTATTTTCCACCACACAAGTGAACATATACCATTCTATTGAAGAAACAGTGTGCACTGCCCGCACCCTTAAAACTCAACTTCCACAAGATTACATATAGAGTATGATCATATAAAATCATCCGTTCATAAAATAGTCGCCAATGGGATTTCAACTTCTCTACATTGTTATTAATTTTTATTAAAATTTTCACGAAAACGGTACCAAGGGATCTACTATTTAATCTTATGGAATTCAACCTTGCAAACGTAATGGTTGGGCTTGTGGAGCTCTTCTCGTATAACATTCAAAGTGAATAACAATATTAGGGCGGTAGAATGCTTACCCTCCCAATAGCACTGCTCAATTTCGCAAAAGCTTCCACTTGAAGAAATTCAGGTAATACCTAACATAAGGAAACCATGATCAAAGAAGATGAGAGAGAATTAATCACAAATACATCAAATGGATAACTCACATCTGTACTTGAAGCAGCATAATTGGATAATCTGTCCATTAATTGAGATAACACCGTTTTGATGTCTACTGTTGGCTGCGAATAAAAAATATTTTTAGAGGATTGCAGGGAAAAAAGAAAGGCAATCAAAGAAAAGCAAGACATAATAAAGTTCGATAATCAAAAGATGTGTAGGCATGCATATGTTCTTCACATCTAGTGTTGTACATTAATCCTACAACGAGAAAATTTTATGTTCATAGGTCTTTAAAAAATCTTGGATCCTGATCAATTCTAATGCAATTTTCATGTTTAGGGCGTTTAAGCTTCTAAAAGATTTAATTCACTTGAAGATTTTTTTTACTTATCAAAAAAAAATTCTTACCAAACATTCTTTTTTACTTATCAAAAAAGAATGTTTCGTAACCCGTGGTGTGACTTTTTGTGAAGCGGCTTGGGAATTTGAGGTGGCTTTAAGAAGAAGAATAGGAGTTGCTTCTCCAAATTAAAAAAAGAGCTGCTGCTCTTAAAAAAGATCAAGCCCTCCCAAACTGGGTCTGAAAACTCCTACCCCTTAAGCATGGGAACTAGCTAGAGCATGGGGTGTAGGACGTGCGTCCAGTTTGGAATTATTGACTTGTTTTTCGTGTGTCTCCTCCACTCAAAGCTGAAGGCCATAAATTAGGGAAACCTGAAACTCGAAATGATATACAGTATGTTATGTTACCCACCTGAAGCAGGGGGCAAGCACCCAATAATGTCTCAAGCGTCTGCAAGTGATACTCATCAGGAAAGACCTGGATTATGCAATCCATCAGATAATATTGAGCAAGGTCATCTTTGCAGTTGACAATCTGCACAAGGGGATTTTGATGCAAGTTTAAGAGCTAATAAAAAAAGCTTCTCAGGTGAAAATGTAATATTATAATAACAACAAAAATTTAGATATAAATAAATATATATAAATAAATATAAGAAAAAAAAAACTCTGAGAAGAGAACCAGAATAAACCTGCTCTAAGATTCTGGGAAGAACAGTATCTTTGTACATTTCAAGGTCCACACCCTCTATCTGACTTAGAACATGGAGATTTTTCCCAACCTATCAATAAAGTGAGACAAATAAAATGGTTATTACTTTTATCACAATCTATTACATAACTTTTCATCTGGTCACAGTTTCAGATATTACCAGATCACGAAGCTCACTCCTTTCCTTTTCCAGCTTCTCTCTCAACCGACCAGGTCCCTGCAGACCAGAAAGCCCAATTGAAGGCCTCAACTCAGGATCGCCAAAGAGTATGAATGATTCATAAGCACCATAACATCTGCATGGCCAAAAATCATGCCTTCATGACTCATTTTATACTCTATGGCATGCAAGTACTGTGGTGCCATGCCTGTCCAAGCACAAAAGTGGATAATGGTTTGTAGATGTCCAACAAACCTGATGTTTCAGTCGTACCCAAAGCTTATTCATCTCAATGAAATTCTGAAGCACAAATTCGACAGCATCCACGACAGTGTCAGAATCTCTGCAGAAAAATATTGGCACCATGACATTAGAAATTTAGAAGCGGTCCCACATGGCTTGCAAGCATTATACAAGTAGTAACAACTGAACATACCGACTCGGTAAATTTACTATAACTCTATTCATTGCAGTAATTGTATATTGTGATCTTGAACACGAAAGATAGTCCCAAAAAAATTGTGAGGCTAGGATTTAAGTTATTGTAAAATGTCACTTATGCCAGGTCATTTAAAGATCATGAAAGGAAGATATTATTCATCTACAAGGGAAATTTTGTGTGGAAAACAACTAATGCCATAGGTCATATGGAGAAACTTTTAATGCAAAAATCACATCAATATCAAACGAGATAGAACGAGGGGCAACAAAAACACACAACGAAGCAATTAACTCCTATAACCGGCAACTTCATTTTGAGAAGGGAAAGGGACCCAATCAAAGAACCATCTTACCCTTTGTACTCTGAACCAATATCAGGTAGCTTATCTCTACTGATTTGAGCAAGATAACTTCTTAAAAAGAGCCCACGTATTGGGTGTTGAACGCCAAGACACATTTCCACGAGATCTTTAAGGACATCCTTAGCAGGAGCCTCCTTGGATTTAATGTACACGGATCCTACCGTACACAGGAGATACCTGGTAAATCAATAAAAGGAGTTTCACATGCACTGAAAAAAGTAATTTCACATTTCTCCTTGAAAGAGGGCAACTTCACAAACTAGATGAATTTCTCATTGCACAGCTCAGAAGTTAGTGCGCATGGAATCATTTGCAAAATAAAGGGAGAAACGGAGAATATTTGAACAAAGCCATTTGATTTGTTGAGTCATTAACAGGGAATATGTTCAGGAATTCTTCCACATTCTATCACTTGCAGATCTATAAACGTCGCATATTCTAATAAAGAGAGATTAATTTGTTGCATATACAAACAAATGATTCAACACTGAAGAATCGGTTAGGGTTTGTTTTTCGATCAAGAATCTTACAGCCTAGGCAAAATGTTCCCAGCATGCTGAACAAGTTCGTAAAGATCAACGATCGAAACCCCGTGCCTGCTTTCGTCTTTGAAGAACATCTCCAGCTTCCTCAATTCATCGAACGCTCGCATATCTCACACACGCAAACCACAAAAAAAATACAACTTCAAATAATCCAATGGTGAATTGTAATAGAAAAAGAAAGAGAAGAATATTTACAGAGTTCGTAGTATTTGTGAGGTGAAAGCTTCGACGTTCGAAGCTCCGACAGCATCTGAGCAGAGTACTTGAGGACTTCTCTGAGATTGTTCGCGTCCTGAGAGGATCAGAAATTTTCTGAAAGTTAGGTTGCGACGGAGATTTCTCTAGGAAGGAAAGATTGGGGCTACAAACAGGAGAATAGTGGGAGTGTACCAGAGCGCGGTGCATGTAAAAGGCGTTGTGTTGAATGCCGGCGATCCCTTCGGCAAGCCATTTCTCTTCGTCCTCAATTCCGTCCGGTATCATCATCTTGCCCTCTGAGTTCTTCACCGACTGGGTTGGGCCGGTGGAGCTGAATCCACGCAGCTAGAAGAACGTTTGAGAGTTGAACGTTTGGCAGAGTAGTTACCATCTGGGGAAGGTTAGTCTCACGGCTAGGTGATACAGCTGCGATTATGGCTAATCTTATCATAATTTTGCATTAAAAATAAAAATAAATAAATAAACGTTGTTGCTGGGAGTTGGAGCAATAAAAAAAAATTATAAATGTAATTATATAAATTAAAAGTAATGTTATATACAGTCGTAAAGTATGTAAGTATTGTGTAATTTTTTTAAAAAAGAGTAAGGTCTATTATTTAAAAATTAATTTTTTTACGTAGATTAAGTATTTATTCACTTTTTTTAAGAAAATTGCTCAACGCTTACGTACTCCATAACTGCAAATATCATTCCTCATAAATTAATTTGATTTTGACGTGATATATCATGCTATAAAATTTATTTTTAATTAGAGTAAGTTTGAACATCAATTTGTAAAGTAATTTTGTATAATTCTCTTTGAGTTAAACATTGAATATAAAAGATAAATACATTAGACAGTGGTGAGAAGTCCCAACAATTTTTCTTATCAGTCCGAATGGAATCAATAATTGGTATAATCTCGTGTTAGGTGGGGGTTTGGATAGTAAGATGAGATGAGATAGTTTTATATGAAAGTTGAATAAAATAAAGTTAATATATTTTTTTTAATATTATTATTATTTTAAAATTTGAAAATATTGAATTAATTATTGTATTTTATGTCAAAATTTGTGAAAATTATAATGATGAGATAAGATTAGTTGAGATAATTTTGGTATCCAAACCTAATAAAAAAAATCTTTTTTGCAAAGACTTTGTGACCTCTTCAAACTCATATATGCTTAATGTTGACTTTTACATATTATAACGGGAAATGATAGAGCTGCTGAAATTTTGTATTGTGTATTGAATTTTTTTTTTTTTTTTACTTAATAGAGAAATATCTTTTAATAATTTTGTGATTTTTTTTTATTTTTAAAAATGTTTAAAGGGTTTTTAAATGTTTGAAAAAAGAAAGAAAAAAAAATTACACCATTGATGGAAAAAATCGGTAGAAGTTTCTGTGGGTGGGTGTAGCACCAAATGCCTTTAAATTTTATGTTAAACACCTAAGATCATCTAATGGTCGATTCATAAAGATCATTGATAAGCATTTCTTTTTAAGATGAACATGAGAAAGCTAACATGGACCTAAGTTGCGTTTAGTCCAGCGGGCAGTCAACAAATCAAAATTTGAGAATTTAATTGCCAATGCTGCAGATAACCCAAAAAACGGTAGTAAGAAAATAGGCAATGAGACGGTACAATTTGACCATGTCGAATCCGGTCCACTTCCATCGCACTAACCAAGAAATCATATTTGCAACTTAACGCGTGTAAATTTCAAACACTCAATTTAAAAAAAAAAAAATAGATAAATTTAAAATCTACATAAAAAATGTACTCTATTAATGGCGGACTCTACCTATTTTCAAAAGGAATGCACAAAACTTACACACATAAAACTATATCTAACATTACTCTGCACGGGAAATGAAACTAGTTCGTTACAATTTTATTTATGAGTAATAAATCATTAATCATGAATGGTCCACTCTGTAAGCTTCATAATTTGAAGGGTTGACAACTAGGTTTTTATCCTTTTTAACAGCGTTTGATTCAAATGTTATATTAGACATGCAATATTCGAATATCGATAAAATGGTGTATTTTATGGCATTTTTCATATGGCATTTTTCATATAATAAATCCATTAAAAGGCCGTGAACAGCCAACTCAAGGACCACATTTGTGTGATGACATCTGTCAACATGATAAAAAAAAAACATTTTAAGCATCCAACCTCTGCAGTACAGAGAGAAAAAAAATAAACACCACTTGTAATGGGCCAACAAGTAATGCTTGTAATCAGTTACAGGTCATGTTAACAGATAAAGCCAGAAACTACAAATCTCATGCTTTCACATTCACACAGATCCCTAGCATGTGAGTCAAGACTATACACAACCAGCTTGCTGCTTCCTTACAGAGGACATAGAATATGAAAGATACCGTCGACATACAGACACAGACAGACAGTTATACTGCAAGTAAGAGGCTGGCGGGTCATTGTCTCCAATGTCAAATACTCAAATAGAATCGCTCCCGGATCACAATATGGAGCAAGCCCTTTGTACCTTTCTCTTCTTCTTTTGCTTAGGCGGCTGGAGCACAACCTTAATGGCTGCATCAAACACTGCCTTAACATTCTGCAATTACAAGGTGACATAAGTCCAATCAATACCAAATTTTCTACAAAAAAAAAAAGTATAAATGAAGAAAACATACCTGCTGTGTTTTTGAACTACACTCAATGTAGGCAGGAGCTCCAATCAGTTTCCTAAGCTCTTCTCCCTTTAGCAAGAAATGAAAGTCAAACCATATGTTGAGAATATCGTTGACCAACTAAAACAGGAAGATAAAGGGTGATAAACTTTACCTGATCTGTTGTAATAGGCACTGCACCAGGATGGTCAATAAAGAACTGCTTATCATCCCGAAGATCTGCAGACAAGTGGAACTAATAATAAAAACAAGTTCATCTTTTATGAATAAGGTCAAGAAAATCCAAAAGCAGCCAGAAAGAAAAACTCCAGATTACAAATTGACAAGGAAACTTACTAATCAAAAATAAAAGAACTGACAGGAAAACTTATATCAGAGAGTTCTTGCATATTATTTGAACAACCAGAAGAAGTGATTATTAGATATAAACCAGAAACTTCAAATAGATATCCAAAGAGATACAGGTAAACCGCAATCATTACAGATATAAATAGATGTGGAGTCTAGTTAGACATAAACCCTGAAGGCAGAAGCTATGGTCATTTGCAAGAGTCAAGTTTACACAATATAGAGTGACATTAAGAGCAAGGGGGATTAGGGAAATTAACCAGCACCCCTTAAGTGTTAAGTATCACTTAAAAATTTCATAAAGTTCATGGGAGTTCTCAGCAAAATGAATATCTTCCACACCAGTATGAGCATGATAGCCACGCCATTCGATTGCTCACTTTCTTAATTACAAAGATATATTATCTATCATTTACAAACAACATTAAGCTACCCTTAATATTGTCCTGCGATATGAAATGAAGCATCAATGCTTATAAATTTGTCCACATAATACAAGTGTCTTTGACTCAAAATCTCTACAATCTATGTCCTATACCCAATGCCCCAACCTTGTTTGATGGAATCTTGTGCTCCATATCTAATGTACACTTTTCTCCTTAGCAGAAATAACCTCTCACCTCCCTCTGCATTTTTTTTCCACTACTCACTTTCATAAGTCATAACTCAAAGTTCAATTCTCTCGACCACACCAGCATCCATATCCATACCTAATATGTGAGCACTCTGTCACTGAAGGCAGACCAACCATGTGACATCTTTCTCCTTTATTTTCATACCCTCCAGAAGACCCAAGTATTTGCTAGAGCTCAAAGTTCCTAAATTTCAAAAGACCTTCAATTTGATACCAAATCAGGGTTTTCCAATGTTCATAAGAGGGATCAATTGAACTTGCTGAACAAATAATGCAAAATATATCATAGCCACCACCAAAAAGAAAAAAGTGCCTTAGCAACATCATTTGCCACCACTACATCAATAAGCAACAGAAACGAAGAAGTTTTCCCAGCTTCTTGAAGATAAGCATCCTACTAACAAAAATGACCATCTACATTAAAATTTGATACAAAAAATCCACAGTAATTATGAAATGCAACGAATTGGATGAAAAACAGTAAACAGATCAATGTTGGTAATAAGAAGGGATGAGATAAATCCTACCGAGCTTTGTTCCAACAAGAATTATTGGAACACCAGGTGCATAATGCCTTAGTTCAGGAATCCACTGAAAATGGAAAAATCAAAAGAGAATAGAATTTATCATCCATAGAAATGCATACATCCAACATAGGAAGAATAGAATTTCTAGAACAAATACAAAAAGGAAGAAGTTGATTCAAGAAGTTGAAACCTTTTTAGCAACATTTTCATAGCTGGCCTTGCTTATGAGAGAGAAAGCAAGTATAAAGACATCTGCACCTCGATAGCTCAAGGGTCTTAACCTATTGTAATCCTCCTGACCTGTCCAAAACCCCATTAATTCAAAACCTTGAGAATATGGAATAAAATGGTAATGATCAAGGAAATCTCACAAGGATGGTTGTATAATTACCAGCAGTATCCCATAAACCAAGGTTAACAGTGCTTCCATCCACAACAACGTTAGCGCTGAAATTGTCAAAAACTGTTGGCACATAGTCCTATCATCAATGACAATGAACAAACAAGATAGTTAAACAGATAAACTGGAAGAAAAGGGAACTGATTGTACTGAATAAATTAATTTACAGGAGCGCTCCATTTTTATATACAAGAGTAAGTGGTTAATGTAACTGAATAATGCCAACTAAGATGATGACATGGACTCTATTTGTGATATAATAATCCATAACTCCTAACCAGAAGCACATTTAAAGAAAGCAGACAGTGTAACACTATTTGGAAATGAATGATGTTAAGAGGAAAAATTATTCACAAATGAAACACTCAATTAACTATTTCCAAACCAAAAAAGGGGGTTTGGTGACAAGTATTTTTTACCACATACTTATAAAAAAAAAAAAAAAATTCTACCACACAATCAGTATAAGGAAACTACAAATCTAATCTACCAGAGTGTGGAGCCACTCAGCAAAGAGTGTCTTGAATAATCAAGGAAAGACTACCATCATATAGACATGACAAGGGAAAAGCCTAGCTGTATGAATCGCACACAAAAGTAAGTGTAACTGCTGGAGTCTAATATCAAAAAACATTGTCCGGTTTATTGATTCATACTACAATAAGCAATGATAGTTTGCCACCGTACAAAGCGCAGAAGATAATCTGCTAATCATTGTTAAATTCAGTTTTTCAACTAGGAATTCCTGAATCACTGTTTAGGTATGGAAAAGGATGAGGTTGTCAAGTTCTTTCTGATGTAAATTCCCAGAGGAAAAAGTCCATCCGAGTCCAAAAAAATAGCAGATACAAATGTTCCTCGATTTTAAAGGAAACCTTTCTCTTTTTCTTTACCTTCTTTTCGCAAAAACGAAATGGAGAATTGGAAATGAATCTAACTTCTCCTAGAAAGAACCATCCAAGAACATGGGCGTGCAGAAAGATCGAAAATTTTCCCAAAAATAGAAACGAAAAGGAGCAAAGTGAGAGCATACATTACGAAACAGGGACTCACCGTGGGGAAGGTATTGCTGGTGTACGATATCAGCATGCAGGTTTTACCGACGGCGCCGTCACCGACCGTGACACACTTTATGAACCTGGAAGCGCTCATTTCCACCAGAGAAGCCCCGGATCTCCACCACTGACTCGTCAAATTCCAATGATGTCCGGCCCTCTCTCGAGTTAGTCTTGTCGTTCTTCCTGCTCCAGAAGAGAGATCACCATCAAGACTCCATCTGTTTCGAAGAAAAACCCAACCCTCGAAGATTCAGAATTCATGCAATGGAAACTGAAATTGAAATTCAGAGTGTAGCCTTTAAGCCCTAATTGCTCGGAGAAAGAAAAAAGGGAAGGGATAAAGGGTGGGACCCAAGCCTTGAGACGGGAAAACAATTGCTGTTAAGCGCTCGATGAACCCACCCAACCTTCTGCCAGTACAGGCGTCAGCTCCCTTTATCATGATTCATATCCCGCTAATCAAAGTTAAAACCTCTTTTTTTTTTTTCTTTTTTCTGCTAAAGAACAATTATTCCCTTTTATAACTATTTTTATTTTTGGTAGAATTAATGAAAAGGAAAATTTTTTGCATAAGCCAACTATTGGCAGCTCTCAACGCATGGTGTGTGGATCGGATTCACTAAACGCATTAGATCGGGTTCACTAAATGCGCGTCTCTCAGGCTCTCAACCATCAGTCTTCTTCAATCGTTTCTCAGCCCTCAACCTTCTTCGATCGCCTCTTCCGTCTTCTTCGATCTCAGCCCAATCAAGCCAAGCACAACCACCGACCTCAACCCTCCCCACCACAACCTCAGCCCTCACGAGGAGATCAGTCCCCAAGCCCCTCAATCCCTAAGTCATTCGACGTGAAGCCCTCAGTCCATTCGATGCAAAAGCCACCCTAAGTCCACCGATGTGAGGTGAAGCCGCCCTCAATCCACCGACGCAAGGCGAAGCCCTCAGTCCACCGACGCAAAGCCCTCAGATCTGCAGGAGGGTAAATAATCTGTAATTCTAGGGTTTGGGCATATGAATTTGGTAGAAACGAATGGTGCGGGGCTGTAAATGTTTCCGATGTCGCCTCTCATGGCATACATCTCTCTTTTTTCTCTGTGTCATGCTAGAGCGATTTTTGCTACGATTTCGACTTCGATTCTCACCCCCAAGCCCCTAACTCCTTTGCAATGCGATTTCGATGTCTTCTACAGGTAATCCTAACAGCTTATTCATCCATTACATAATCCTGATTTTTAGTGAAAACAAACCATCGGGACTGTTTGCAAGAGACCTTTGCTTCCCTTTACGAACTATAGCATTTGCCGAGCATATTTCTAAGTTACTGCTTTCAAGCACTCCACATCACCACATTGTTTAATGTCATTTATTTGTTTATATTGCTCGCTTGTTGCTGAGAAACAATAGGAAAGGATAAATATAATATTTTTTTTTATAAGAATAATGGTAAAGAAAATATAATTAGGATCGTACTTCTGAAATGAGTTTCTGAGTTACTTTTTTTCTCTTAAATAAGTCGCAAGTATTCTTTGTTTACCCCTGTATATTTTCTTTTAGTGAAATTTGTTGTGAGCGTATTATCGATCAGTAAAAGAGTAGAGAATCAGGCAACCAAACACTCCTTTTTGGATGCATTTCATCGTTCCTTATTTGATATTTCATTTTAGTTCTTGCTATTTTGTCGCTCTCAACTTTTTTATGGTACCAAAGAGAGCATTAAGGCTATTAGTTTCTGAAACCATCATTTTTTCAAGGTATGAAACTTTGTTACTCAATCACAATGTGTTTTTAGCATAGTTTGCAATACCGTACCATACCGGCTGGTATAGTCGATATTTGCCATACCGACCACTGATCCAGTACAAATATTGCCTCTGTTTCGTATCGGCCGGTATCGGCTAATATTTCGGCCAGTACCGGCCGATATTTCGGCCTTTAGATTATTTTTTTTTTTCATTTTTTCAAACTATAAGTTTATTTTTTGGCCCCCAATTCAGACTAGACTATTTATAATTTATATATATGTATTTATAGATAATTTATTCATATATAAACTATTATTTTAGAATATAATTTTTATATATTTACATCTATAATTTATTCATATATCGTTCCGAAACGGTACACGAAACGATACCAATATCGAAATATTTCGTTCCAGTGTCTTGACCAATACGGCATCCGGTACGGTATTCAAAACATTGGTTTTTAGGGCTAACTTTTTTGAGCTACCTAATTGTTGACGTCATAATTATGCATTGGATGTGAATGTGGAGAGGGCAAAGGATGTGCTAACTCATAAAAGACTACTGCAATTGGCAGAAGATCCTGCTAATCGACCAACAGTTGACGTTCATCTAGTGCAGGTATGTATTTTCATTTATCTAGTTTTTTTAACTATGTTGTTGTCTTTCTTTTAAGAAGTTGGTCTAGAAACAACCATAAATTGTGCTTGTTACAATTTATTTTCTCGTAACTCAATTTTGGAATGAAGAGAAGGAAAATCTATTTCTACTTCCCCTGCAATCAATTAAATCTCTTTTCCCGAGTCTAAAATGACTTTACATGTCTGGAAGATAAATCCTATTATGTTAGTTTTTATCGTGGAAGATAAATCCTATTACGAGCCTTGGTGTTGGCTGAAACTAGGCCCATAATCTTCTAAGATCATTTTATATATATATATATATTAAAGAAGTAAGAAATGGCGATCGCGATGGGACTCAAACAAATAATCTTATGAGATCTTTGAGGCGTTCTGAGAAAAACATAGAGAGGATAAAAATAGAAAAAGGAAACTTCTTGGTGGTTAACACTTCCTTTTAACCAGTCCAATTAATGGGACTCAAACAATTAATGGGGTTGCTTCTAGATGATGCATATCTAGTATTAGCTAGAGATTGGAGGTTGCTGTAAAAGCAATGACGTTTTGATGTGTGATTAGGTGACGTTTTGAAAGTAGATGTAAGCAAATGTAAACTAGCACACTTGCACCCGTTTCTTCCTCTCCTCATTGAAACTTAAATTTCCATTTTAGTTTATTTGATTTGTGTGATTAGTCAAGGCCAAACTTCGTTGCTGCTCTTCTCCAACACTCAGTAGAATAGAATGGATGTTCTCTTCACTTACCTAGGTTGGGTTTGATTACTTTGAAATAGACCATGCATGTGGTTGTACTTTATTCACACTAGTTAATAGAAAATTAGACTATATGGCTTTCTATTATCAGTTAAACCCCCTGGTTTGACAAGCAATGCCAAATTTTCTGCTATTGCAGTGAAAGTAACTTAGGAATGAGATATGAGTAAAACTCAAAACATAAATGTTTTCTTCTTCTTAAATTTTGTGCTGAATGAAATAAGATATAATTATAAAATATATATATATCTATTTCTACACAGATTTACTGGTTACTGCCACAACAAATGGGTGTATGCCCAATCTTTCCTTATCCTTCTTCACTCAAATGTTCATACAGTAAATTTTGAAATGAAAATAGAAAGAAACCAAACCTCTACATATTACCCGTCATCAAAGACAAAAAAACAGCAACGTACAAAATCATGCTACCAAAAACCAGTTGTAGGAAGACTAGTCAACTCATGGCACCAAAACACCCCACCTCTCCAAGAGGTACAAAAAAAATAAGTTGTTGCATCTTCACAAAAAACCTTTCCTTTGACATATTCACCAAGTACACCAAAATTACACCGAAAGCATATTAACAAACTACGCCTTACCCTCTCCAACAGACACACAAAATTTTATCACATTTTACATATTCACAAACTACACTCAACCCTCTCAAATAGGAACAAAAATGAAATACATCAACAAACACAAACACCACCATGCCCATTACCAACAGACACAAAAACAGCAACTAAATTATGGCGGCACATCTAAAAGAAAACAACTATAATGTAAACAACTTTTAAATTATGCATGCAATCTTTAATCGAACAAAATATATTCAAAGACACATTTAACCAATAGCTGAAGACCTCTTGATTTCCTGATGACATCGATTTTGTGACAATGTTGTTTTGTATCCCAACACCAACCCCATCATCAAATTGGTGGTGTTGAGATCCCGGGATGTCACCTCATTGTGTTTCACCATCCAATACTTTCCTGCAAGCCTAAATTAACAAACAAAAAAATTGGCCTAAATGTTAGAATCAGAATACTAATAACGTAACTTAAATTTGGAAATTGCACTACCTTACTCTTTCTTGCCATCTTCTCCACGGGCAAAACATTTATCTTACTTGGGGGTTTCTCTTTCCCTCGGACCACGTTGGGACTTAATATCTTCTTACTCTTATCTGCGACTACGTTCAGTCCAACCTTCGTTGATTATAATTTCGACCCAAATGTTACATCATCACATTTTGAATCAAATTCATCGACATAGCGCATGAATGTATTGACACGCTCATCACTTGGGGATATTTTAATTACTAATTTCATGCATCTTTTAACCACCATCTCATACCTCCGTGCATCTCCACTGGTCTGCAAGTCATTGTAACTACTTTTAATTAATGTATATCTCCTCTTTTCGTCCTTCCTCTAGCAATCCAAGACATATCTATCTGACATCACATTAATCATCTTCAACAGAAAAACTTTAAGTGCATGCCTACATAAAATTCTCATCATCTCAAATAATGCACACGTGCATTTTATCTCGCACTCCTCTTCATTATAGTAAACTGTGTAGTGGGCTATTTTGGTGCAGTCATCAATAGATATTTTATCCAAGATATCGAAGGTTGAAATGCACCCTTGCTCGCTTACTAGTGTGTAGTTACGACACATTAAGCCCATCAACTCTTTTTGTAACTCTTTAAACTCTGCAATTGTGTATATATTCCGAAACTGCTTCTCAAAGTTGAAAGGGGAAACGCAAGGGATCGTTTGGTTACTAGAGTTGAAATCAGCCGTTGTCTCTACCTCCACCTTCTTTCTTAGAACATTATCAAATTGGTCCATAAGTTCCTTTAGGTTCGTACCGAAATAGACATACCCATCGAAAAAAGCATTCATGCTTTCTTACCATTATATCGTGCTCATACCAACCCAAAATACATTCTTTATGTAAACCGGAACCCAAAAAGTCATTTCCTCATATAAAGACTTGAGCCAATTATTGCCTCTGAGATCATACTTATCAACAAGTTGACCCTACATCTCCTCAAATTCTATGCAGGTTTGTGAATCATACAATGCAGTTTGAATGGAGGTCTTCAACCATGTGCTGAATTGGGAGTGCGATCCTAACTTCTCTAAAAGTTTGTGCATTATATGCCATAGACAATATCTAGACGGGTTTCCGGAAATATAATGGCAATTGCGTTCTTCATTGCCCAGTCTTGGTCAGGTATGATGGCTTTGGGCACTCAACCATTCATGCAAGACAACTACATGCGAAACAACTAAATAAATGATGCATGTCCTCACTTGACAGCAACTCCACCCCTAATAGTATGGATTGCCCATGATGGTTAAGACCAACAAATAGAGTGAAAGGCATCCCGTACCGATTCGTTAGATACCTTGTATCGAAGGTTACAATGTCTCTAAAGTATTCATAGGCCGCTCGACTCCGTGCATCAATCCAAAACACATTCTGTAACCTTTCCTCATCATCTACATCCATGTTAGAAATGAAGCTATCATTCTGATCTCTCATTCTTTGGAAATACTCATTAAGTGATTCACCACCTCCTTTACCAACCTTAAGTGTCTAGCCTTGTTAATGTAATTTCGACAATCTTTCTCTTGAAATGTAGATTCTCAAAACCCCATGCATCAATGATAAGCGAATAATAATTCTTGTTCATTCGATTATCGACTCTATCATTGAGGTCGAGGATCCTTTGACTATATTCATCTAGACACTTGAGAGATCGCAACAGTCTTGTCTTCTTGGGGCTTATAGTCAGGTCATTGTGCGCATTATTAAAAGTAGTGATAACCCATTTGTCATTCTGGTTCAACGTCGCATTAACCTTCACCTTACAATCCATTTTAGTTGTTGGCTGTGGCTTGGAGATATTACTGTCCTTAGGTTGGTATTTTCCGCCACAAGCACAACAAATAGTGACATGCACAAGCCTCCCATCATCATCTCTCTTAGTCTTCTATGTCCTTACCCCAAATCCTTCTTGCTTGGCATATTGCTTATAGTAAGCTGTAAGCTCTTTGTCACTCTCAAATTCCATATTGGATCTTGGTGCTTCAACCCAAACCTCATCATTCGGGACAACAGTGATACCCTCTAAATCTTCATTTATGTCGAATAACATTTCTAAACATGGAAACATAGAGATGGATTAGCATCAATTCAATATTAGCCTCATTAAAGTGAAAGCAGAGAAAAGTGTAGTACCATCAGCAGCATCAGAAAATGTACTTCCAACATTTTTTTCATATTCTGAAAATTCAGAAAATTCTTGCCTAAAGTTCTTAGGATTACTCGACGGCAAAGTCAGAGAGTAGGGCATATTTACATCAAAATGATACTGTAGTAATTATGCAATAAATTATATTCATGAGCAGGTCAAACACATTTTATTAAAAAATAGAACACATCAACCAGCCTACTCACATGTAATCGTTTGGATTTCCATGTGTATTTTGAGGCATCATTAATGACTGTGAAGTGGACGTTGAAGGCCTAGGTGCCATTTCATCTTCCTCTTCTTTCATCACATTAAAATTGAGAATGTCTTCCGAAACTTTAAAGGTGAAGCATATGATAGAAAAATAAGAAAATGAAACATTAAACGGTCATAATTGATAGTAGTAAAAAATTTAAAAAAATAGAAAAGATTCTGAAAAGTAAAAAAAGAAAAAGTAAGTTCATGAGCCCAACTTTTGAAAAGGAGCAAAACAAACTCCAAATAAATGAAGATAAAATGCGTTTGTAATTCTTACTTCATTTGGGGTAGCAAGTTTTGGTGATCTTCGCTCAATGGTGGGCTTCGAGGGAACCGATCGTGGAGACCGATTAACTGAAAGGCGTGAACTTTGCAAAGGAGAGAATGAATCAGATTATGATTTAGCTACTCCCCTGCTTGGTCTAGCAACTTTAGTAGCTAAAGTCAAACTCACTGTTGTGACCTGCTTCTATAGAACTGTATCTAACGGATACCTGCTAAGGACACGAAGAAATCTTGCGAATTCCTGCTACAAAGAACAAAGGTAACATATATATACTCATCGATCCATAAAAGTTTTTTTCAACTCAAAAGCATAACAATGCTGGATTTTCTCTTGCAATCAAGACAATAGACTGACCTGCAGATGTCGTAAAGCATATTGGGCGCGAGGCTCTGCCATTGAAGCTTCAAAGTCGATGAAGAATAGGTAGTCAAAATGCCTACCACCAGAAAACATTTGAGTATTAACTGCAGCATGGAGGATTTCAGGAGATGACTACCATTCTAAAATCCCATGGCCATTTTTCATTATACACCCTTTTTCCTTCTCTTTTCATCTAAAAATTTGCAAAGCTCTTCTTTATTTTTTTGGGAAATCTCTCTACAACTTAATCAATGAACTTCTTAAATAGCTTTTATGCGACAACAAATACATCAAGTTGATAGAATTGAGTCCTACCATTTGTTCTTTTTTCTATTTCTATGAATTCTTTTGCTGGATAAATATTATTTAATTCCACCTGGTCTAATTTTCATAACAATTACTAAAAAGAAAGCCCCATCCATAACATTTAACACAAGTGAATATGCATATTAACTCCAGGATAGCTCAAACATTAAATTCTACTATTGCAATTCTGAATTCAAAAGATAATAGCACTCACTTGGCACTCCCTTCATTGGAATTATCAACAACACTTAAAGGATGATGTTTCCATGGTCAACTCTCAATCTAAAATTTATCCAAAACAGATTAAAACAATCAAAGCCTATTGATACATTGAAATTTAAAAACTTAATTATTATTGGAGATTACCTTAGACAAATTAATGCCCCTCAGAGCGAAGACCAATAAAGCTTTGAATAGTACACCAGGACCTTCTTCTAGAGTAAACACAATGCTTGTCTAGGAACAAAATCAACAGATAAATATTTCATCACTGTATTGACAGCAAGGACACAATGCCCAAGAAAAGTTACCCTGGGAGATCGCAACAGGTTTTGAGAGCCGTCAGTGGGTGTCGTTGGGCTGAGGGATGGCCGTTGCGGGGTGGCGCTAGGCAGGCGATGCGAAGCGGGATGTGTAAATTCAAGGGGCGACAGAGGAGGAACGAGGGGCGGCGCAGGACAACAGGATGGGCAGTGCAGGGTGGCGCTGGATCGAGTGATGGCCATCGCGGGGTGGCACTGGGCGGGCGACGCAGGTGTTGGGCGACACGGGATGTGCTTCTACGAACGAATTCGAAATGCATTGGGTAAATGTTTGGGTAAAACGAGCGTTTAGAGAAAAGAAAAGAGGAAAAAAAAAACAGCTAAGGTGTGCTGATCCATAGAAGAACTCTAATGAAAAAGTTCTCCCTTTTATTATTTCTATAAATTTGGATTTTAATATTAACAAGAAAACTCTTATAATCTACATTCATTAGGTGTGAAAATCTTTTATACTCTCTTTAAATAAATAAATAAAAAATGAGATTTACTCTTAAAAAAAATTCTACTTATTATCCCTTACACCACAGATCAATGTGTGATTTATCAATTGCTATCATTCTATTTAAACATACACATATTAATGTGTAAAAATAATAAATTTTATCAAATTTATTCAATTTTTTAATGAAAATGTTACTACATTTGTACACTCTAAATTATATAAATCATTTTGATTAAGTTTAACTTTCTCGAATTTTATCCTCCCCTTTTCTTATCATATTAGCATATATTCTCATTATAGAAATATTTTATGTAAAAAATTTTATGTGCAATCAATTTTGTGTACTCTTTGAGAACTACACTAATGTGATTGTCTGCATCGTTTTTTTAATATGAAATAACTGTTTTGGTCAATCACATTAATGGAGTGCACAAAAAATATACAAAAGTGACTATTATATGTAGCAAAACTCTTTATGTAATTCATTTATGATCTTTTTTTATATGGTAATTCATTTCAGCCATAAGGTGAGGTTTGGATAGTAAGTTGAGATGAGATAAGTTGAAATTAAAGTTAAAAAATGAATAAATATTGTTAGAATATTATTTTTAATATTATAATTATTTTAAAATTTGAAAATTGTTGAATTATTTATTATATTTTGTATAAAAATTTTAAGAAAACTGTAATGATTATATAAAATAAGATAAGGTGAGTTGAGATAACTCTTAATCCAAACATGCCATAAACCACAACTTATGATTTGTGAAAGGAAAAAAAAAAGGAAGCAGCATGATGCATCAAGGGTCATTGATTTTGATACCTTTTTTAGCACCTTGATTTGGACCACGAGAATCGGTTCTCCAAAGACTAGGGATATTTGACCACTTGAGATAATGTTCATTTCGTATATAAAATTTCCGTGGTTTTCACTATTTTCTCTATCTATGGCAGATTATGCATTTTCTTCGCTGTAGCATTTTAGTAAATATTAATACTACTTGGATAATGATAGATTTACAATCTTTTTACCATCACTTTACTATTCTCAGTGTATTTGTTTTTTTTTTTCTTTTTAAGAATTTTTTTAATATCTTGAATCATTAAGAAAAATTTTTAAAATATACAATTTCACTAATAATTACTTTTTTAACCATTAAGTAAAAGGAAATTTTTAAAAAAATTAAAAAATTAAAATGAGTAATAAAAGTGTAAATGACGTGTCTCACTTTCAGCCCGCAACCGTTCACTTGCTTGTTGACAGAAAATAGTTGGCATGATACATCTGGAAAAACTCCGATTATTAAGTCAATAAGTGTCACAAAACAATTTAGAATTCAAAAGAGATATCGATCCCCCACTATTGATGGTTACCTGATATATATATAGACTCCGATGTGATGCTTATCTGGTATAGAATGTATCGGTGTGGATCGTAACCGAACTGGTTATGTATCTTCATGAAATCTCTATCTTCTCAAAAAAGGTGGTGCGTGGGGTGTATGTCTTTGTTGGGCCTTGGACTCTCTAATCGCCTTCGGTTAACCAAGAGCCTTTTAAATTGGACTCCCTTCATATTTGGACTTTTTACTCAAAATTGGCCATTAACTAAAATTGGTCCTTAACTAAAATTGGTCCTCCAGCTACCCCACTAATTCTCTTCACTGAATGGCGTAGAGAATTCATGTTGATAAATCTTGCCGCCTTACAAGTGTCATGAACCTCGTTATAGGCCTTCCCCATTTCTTTTCTTTTTTTTTCTCTTTTTTTTTTTAATGACTCACCATGGGCTTGGGTTTGCGTAGGACGTATAGCGCATAGGAAAGCAAATGGCCGTTTGGGACAGGCCCAACCTATTTATGAACTATTGAGTTCCCGCTGGTCTTTCATATTCCTTATCTTGCACCGTTTCTCTTTTCCAAAAGTCAAGGAAACCCCTATGATTTCTCTTGCCCATCCTGTCTTCTTCATCTTCTTGCCCATTTTCCCCTCCTATTTCAATGGCTGAACAAGGTGCTACCTCTGTACAACCTTACAATGTCCTGGAGGGTACGATCTTTGATGGACATGGGTGGCGTTCATCCTTCCGAGAGAAGCATCTTCTCGTGATTCGAGAGGAATATCGCATCCCTAAGGATGAGATAATGGAAGTTTCCCCATTGGGGTGCTGTGATGATCAGGGTTTTGCAGGTAAGGTTACTTTAACTATGTCCCTTATATCCCATGGATTAAGACTTCCTTTCTGTCGCCCCTTTCACGACATCTTAGATTTACTCAATATAGCTCCTACCCAGCTCCATCCTTTCGCATTGAGGGCTTAACTATGCGCCTGTATTGTCTTCCGTATAGTCCTGGAGCCTCTTGGAGATGTTTACCCCGACCTGACCGCCTCGGAGTTTTTGGGCTTTTACTATGTGAGGACTGTTTCCAAGAGCAATATTGCCAATTTTCACAAGAAGGATAATGGCCACGCTTTGGCCCGATTTGAGGGTCAGTATTCTAATGCTAAAACTTGGAATACCAAGTTTTTCTTCATCTCTGGCCAGGGCTGGGACTTTCCCGCCTCAGAGGTCCCTTTCCGAGATTTTCCAATTAAGGAGATCTGGTGCCCTATTCCTGACGAGAAGAGTCTGTGGGCAACCATGCCGCCTTTGTCGCGTCGTGAATTGTCCCGAATTGAGATTGTCCGTTCTTGGGCTGCGGCCTACCCTGAAGATCTGTGGACTGATATCTTATTGACACTCAATCATGTTGATCAATTTTTTATGTTCCCCAACCGCTCCCATGCTCTAGGGCGTTCATTCATGATTTCAGATGTAATCTATGCTCCTTTACAAAAACCCTCAGAAAAAAATAGGGAGGATAGCCGTTCTGAACAAAGGAAAAAGGGGAAGAAGAAGAAGAGATCTGAGAAGAAAGAAGGGGAGGAGAAAAGAGAGGTTAAGAGTAAGAAAAAGAACGATGATAAGAGCCAGAGAAAAATGGCTCATTCTAAAGGCTCTCCCCCCTCACCGCCTCCCCAAAAGAAAACCTTGGCGCCCTCAGAGAGCGCTAGGACCCAGACACCCACGTCGTTAGAAGCTTTGGCACCTTCGAATGGCGCCCAGGTTCACACGCCTATGCGGCAGTTGGAGGAAACTGTTGTTCCTTCAGGGGCGGTCACGCTTAACCGCCCACCCCGCCAGTCACTGCCATGCTTCCATCACCTTACGGCTCTCCTGTGAGGCCACGCTCTTCTAGCCTATGAGATGCTGAAAGTTTGGCCAGTATGACCCTTTTTTATTTGGCAGTCACCTTCCAAGTTGAGCCCCTTGCCAGCAGGCCCTCTGGCATCCACTTTTTTACCTAAATTTCCAATAGTTGAAGGTCGGGAGAGGGAGGGCAAATTGGATGCTGAGGTTGTGGCCGCCCTTGATTTGGATGTCATCACGAGCACAGGGGTTCGTGAAGACTTGGGCGCCAGAGATGCCGAGCAAGTCGGCATCATTGAGCATACGTCTCCTCGCCTTGAGGATGTCTGTGCTGAGGTGGAAGCAACACAACGTACCCCAGGGACCCTGCCAACCCTTGTCTCTGGGGGAAGTACCCCTTCACCTGTTGGTAGCGGCGAAGGCCTTTCTTTTCCCCCCTCTGTACCCCATCCTTTGGGGGGGACACCGACCCTCTTCATGAAAAAGAATTGGACAACTTTTTGCAAGAAGACACTCGCTTTATCAAGGCTGATTTGGCCATACCAAGTCACTCCTTCTAACTACACGCCTCGGGAGCTAGTCAAAGAGGGGCGGATTCAAACCTGAGGCTGACAGAAGCTCCCTTGCTTGGGGTTGGCAGGGACACCAGTGGCGGCGCCTCTTCTACCTCTGCTAACACCCAAGCTGAAGTTGTTGCTCAGATGGCAAACCATTTGAGGGACTGGTTTTCCAAGGTACCATGTGACTTGTTTCCTTCTCCTCTTCTTTTTATTTGTTGTGCTACCATGCAGTTCCTTACTTGGGTTGTTTTATTTCTTTTTTGTTGTAGGTTATTAATGATCTGGTAGCGTGGATCGTGGAAAATCGCGCCCACCTAGAGGAGGAGGTTAGGGAGCGACAGAAGTTGTGCCACGCTGCCAAGCGTGCTTCTGAGAAGTGGCAGGCGGACAGGGCTAAGCTAGACTCCTTGTTGGAGCAGAAGAAGGAGCTTGAGATATTGCTGGAGCATTCGAAGGGTTATTCTCATCCGCTTCAAAGTGACTAGGAGATTCGTGAGGGAGAAAATCTTCAGCTTCACGAATCTATGCGTCTTGCCCAAGAGGCGAAAGCTAAGGATGACTTTTCCCTGCGGCTTCTTCATTCTAAAAGGGACTTGGCGAGGTCCCAACTTTCTAGGCTCATGAAGGTTTTGAAGCCGAGTTGGCCTACCTTAAATCTGAGCTCCTCGCCCACAGCCAAGATCTGGATTCGACTCGCGAGAAGCTGGTTCGCTCACAAAAGCAAGGTCATGAGCTATCTCAGTAGCTGGCGGCCTCCCAGGAAAAAGCTCGCCTTACTGCTCTTAGCCTTTCTAAGGCGCAGGGGTCTTTGGCAGAGCTCCAAGAACATCACCAGAAGTACAAGAATGACCGTAAGGACTCAGAAGAGGACCTTAGGAAAGCAAATTTGCTTGTCGTTGCTAAAGACCAGTAGCTGTCCCAGAAAATGGAAGAGCTTGCTACTGCCCAAGCTAAGGTTGAACGCCTACAGGGTCAATTAGCTTGCGCTCCTGTTACCAGGGACCGCGCCTTTACTTATGGTTATGGCGCTAACATCCTAAGGCTCAGGTCCCGCCTCATGATCGACCCCGCTAAGGACCTTTTGGCGTTAGACCGAGACTTATTCCTCCCTGAAGAGAACAATTGCCTCCGGGCTGATACCTTTGGGCGGAATGAGATGCCTGATGCTTTTATAGGCTTACCCTCGATGCCACCGCCTGATGATGCTTCTTAACTTCTTGGCCCCTTTGTTTTCTTCCCCTTGGAATTTTTGTATCTTTGTTCTTGTTGTATCTTCTTTTTTGTAAATAAAGGACTTTTCTTTGTTTTAAAATTTGTAATGGTGCATGTCTGCTAAGTTTCTTGTTATATGTCTTTTTGTTTCGACCTTTCTACTTTATTTAGGTTGCTTGCTCCTTTACTTTTGGCCTTGTAAATTACTGGAGTTCTTGAGAGGGTTGTCGTGGTCTGATGACCCCCACACCCTTTTTACATGACACCACAAGCCGCTAAAACTTGTTTTTGGTATTTAAGGGTGGCGTGATCTGAAGACCTCCGCGCCCTTTTTACATGGTACCACAAGCCGCTAAGTTTTGCTTTCGATATTGAAGGGTGGCGTGGTCAAATGACCTCTTTTTACGTGACACCACAAGCTGTTAAGGCTTGCTTTTGGTGTTTAAAGGTGGCGTAGTTGGATGACCTTCATGCCATTTTTACATGGCACCACAAGCTGCTAAGGCTTGCTTTTGGTGTCCGCCTTGGTTGCTCTTATCCTTTAATGAGGATTTACTAATAAAAGGAAACGCGACAAGTTGTGAGTAGTGACAGGGTAATGCAAATACTTCCTCAATTATGAATATAAATGTAATAACGTGGACATGAAAGACATGAAATAAACAGAAATGTAAACACTGTAAATGCTACTGATAAAATTTCTTTAAGTGCTCTACGTTCCATGGATGTGACAGTTCCTTGCACTGGCTGTCTTTCAGTGGGTACGACCCAAGCCTGTTGTTGGCTACTACCAGGTAAGGCCCTTCCCATCAGGGCCCATTTTTCCTTCGTCTTGGGTAGTCACCCTGCTTTTCTTCAAGACCAGGTCTCCTACTTTAAAGGTCATGGGCCTTACTCTCTTGTCGAAGTACTTCTTGGCTTTAGCTTTTTCTTGCAACATTCTGACTTCCGCTATTTCCCTTTCTTCCTCTAACAAATCGAGGTGCTCCTCCATCTTCTTGTAGTTTTAGGTGGCCGAGAAATAACTTGTTTTGTAGCTTGGGAGCCCTACTTCGACTGAGGCTGAGAAATAACATGTTTTGAGGCTACCATATGTCAATGTGAATGGGGATTGCTATGTTGGAGTTTTTGTCGATGTTCTGTACGCCCAAATAACCCAGGCAACTCCTCCGTCCATTCTCCCTTTTTTCTCTGTGATCCTTTTCTTTAAGATTGAGAGTAATGCCTTGTTCGTTGCTTCTGTTTGACCATTCGCTTGGGGGTGACCTGGTGAGGAGTACTTCACCTTATTCTTTAACTTCGCGCACTATTCTCTAAAATGATCAGAGTCAAACTGACACCCGTTGTCTGTCACTATGCTTTAAGGGATTCCGAACCTGCAAACGACGTTTTTCCACAAGAACCTTGTCACGGTCTTACTTGTTATGGACACCAGTGGTCCTATCTCCACCCACTTCATGAAGTAATCCACAGCTACAATCATGAATTTTACCCCGCATCTTCCTGGCGGAAAAGATCCCACCAGATCCATGCCCCATTAGGCAAAAGGTCAGGGCGCGGTCATGGATGTTAACTCTTCTAGAGGGGCGTGCAGTACTGGGGCATACGCCTGGCATTTAATGTACCTGTTACTGAATTCTCGAGCATCTCTCAATGCATTGGGCCAGTAGTATCCTACTCTTACCGTCTTTCTACCCAAAGCTCTTCCACCTGAATGGTTTCCACATATTCCTTCATCTATTTCTGCCAAGACATATTGTGCTTCTTGCGTGGAAATGCATCGTAGTAGTGGGGCAGAGAAGCCCCTCTTATGAAGGACTCCATCAATGAACAGGAACCTTGTCGCCTCCTTCTTACCCTTCTTGCCTCTTTCTTTGTTTCCGGTAGCTTTCCTTCATCCAGGTATTTAACCACCTCGCTTGCCCATTCTGTGATGCTGGAACCCAAGGTGCCCACTTCTACCACAATGGCTGGGACCTCAATGACTCTTCGTTTAACTTGCCATGGGAGTGGTGCCTCTTCCATTCATGACACTGTTCGTACCAATTTGTCTGCCACTTTGTTGTCCGCCTTTGCTATCTGGGTTATATTGAAATACGAGAAGAGATCGTGTGCTTTTCAGATCTGCTCTAAATATTTCTTCAACTTTTCCCCCTTTGTTGCGTATAGGCCCAAAACCTAATTCACTACTATCTGTGAGTCTAACTTGGCCTCTATCTCGGTTGCCCCTACCTTGGTAGCTATAGAGAGTCCTGCCACGAGTGCTTCATATTCAGCTTTGTTGTTTGCACTTTGAAAGCTAATGTTTTCATATAGTACTGCTCTTGGCCATTGGGGTTCACCAAGTGTATTCCCAAGCCTCCGCCCGCCCGGCAAGATGAGCCATCTATGTAAAGTGCCCATGGCTTTCCCACTGGGGCGGCCACGTCTTCTTGGGGAAAACTTGAGAACTCTGCCACTAAGTCTGCCAGTGCTTGTTCCATAACTGTCTTTCTTGGTACATACTTTAAGTCAAACTCACTTAATTCCATCGACCATCCTATCAATCTCCCCGTGTTGTCTGGTTTCCTTATGGTTTTTGCTAATGGGGCTTCCATAAGTACCATTATTATGTGGACTTGAAAGTACGGGCGGAGTTTCTTGGCCACCGTTATCAGGGCAAAAGCTAGCATCTCAATCCGAGGATACCTTACTTCTGCTCCTCAAAGAGCCCGACTTATGTAGTACACGAGATGCTAGGTAGTCCCCTCCTCTTTTACTAGGACGGCGGAGACTGCAAATGGGGAAACTGCCAAGTACGCACAAAGCACATTGCTTTTCTCTAGCTGCCTTAGGAGTGGCGGATTGGCTAGGTGTTGCTTTAATTTTTTGAAAGCCTCGTCACATTCTTCATTCCAGTAATGCACCTTTCGTAGTACCCAAAAAAATGGGAAACATTTATCTGTCAATCGGGCTATGAACCTACCCAGGGTGGCCATTTTGCCCGCCAACCATTGGGTTTCGTTCAGATTTCTTGGCGGTTTCATGTTGAGTATAGCTGCTATTTTCTCTCAAGAAGCCTCGATTCCTCTTTCAGACACAATAAACCCCAAGAACTTCCTCGACTTGACCCCCAAAATGCATTTTGCAGGTTGAACCTCATCTTGTAATGGCAAAAAATACGAATGCTACTCGCAGGTCGTCAAGGTGTTGGGCGGGCTCCTTACTTTTTATAAACAGGTCGTCCACGTAGACCTTTATAGATTTCTCAATATGTTCTTTAAACATCTCATTAACCAGCTTCTGGTAAGTTGCTCTGCATTTTTCAACTCAAATAGCATGACATGGTAGCAATACCGCCCACGGTCTATTATAAATGAAGTTTTCTCCTCATCTGACGCATACTTCCGTATTTGGTTGTATCTTGAGTAAGCATCCATGAAGCTTAACATACGGTGCCATGTCGTTGCATCCACAATTACGTGGATGCGTGGTAAAGGAAAACTGTATTTGGGACAAGCTTTATTCAGATTGGTGAAATTTATGCACATTCTCCATTTTTCATTCACCTTCTTTACCATGACCACGTTGGACATCCACTCTGGATAGTGAGCTTCCTTAATAAAATCAGTGGCGAGCAAACTCTCTACCTCCTCATTAATGGCAGCATATTTCTTAGCGAGGAATGACCTTCTTTTCTAGCGCACTGCCTTGTGTGTGGGGTCCACGCCCAAGCGATGTTCAATGATGTCTTTATCTATGCCAGGCATTTCCTCATGGCTCCATGCAAAGATATCCCTATGTTCGATCAGCAACTACTTGAAGGCTTCTCTGTCCGTCGGCGGGACATGGGTCCCGATGCGTGTAGTAGTTCTAGGGCGGTCTGAATGCAACATCACGAGCTCCAATGGTTTGTTGACTTCAACATGTTGCTGATTCTGCTCATCCCTGACTTCCACATCCTCCTCTAAAGTTACCGCCAGAGAAGGAGGAAGAGGGGGTGTCGGTGGCTCGCTCTGTTCCGTTATAATACAAACCTCATCACGACCTTTTCTTAATTCATGCACATAGCAATATCGTGCTAAAGCTTGCTCGCCTTGTGACTCTCCTACCCCGTTATCAGTTGGGAACTTCATCTTGAGGTGGTATGTGGAAGTCACCGCCTTGAGATGGTTAAGTGTCTGTCTTCCTAGTATGGCGTTGTAAGAAGAGGGAGTTTTCATTACCAAGAAATCGGTCATGGTGGTCGCCGTTCGTGCTCCAGACCCAGCGGTCACTGGAAGGGTGATAGCTCCAACAGGCAAGATCGTGTCTCCAGAAAAACCTTTTAATGGTGTCGGGGAGGGCCTTAGTCTATTGGCGTCGATACCCATTTTGACGAACACCTCCCAAAATAGTATATCGGCCGAGCTTTCGTTATCGATTTGTACCCGCCTGGTTGTATAGTTGGCTATCATAAGAGTGATTACCAAAGCGTCATCGTGCGGGTACAATACTCCTTCACAATCCGTCTCCCCGAAAGAGATTATCATAGATTAACACCCAGCTTTTGTCGCTTGGGAGCTCTATCTGCCACATACACCTCTTCGTATCTCATTTTTTATGCATGCGCCTTCCGGCTAGATGTGGAAACGCCGCCTCCTGCAAACCCCTCGGCTATTGTCCTAATTTTCTCCTATGGGCACCCTGTTCCTGTTGCCTCTTGCGGGCGCCTTATTCCCATCGTTTTGGCAACCACTTGCTCGGCGTCGTTGCTCAGGACTACTACTTCTTGTAGTTTCCTGGTGCCTTTTGGGTTTTGAACGTTTTGCAATCATTCATTCTAATTCCCCTATTCCAGACAGCTCAGTTACTCTCTTTTTCATGGTCGTGTAGTCCTCAGTCTAGTGGGACCCAGTCTGATGGTATTTGCAATAGTGACCGCCTGTCTTGGGCTGACACCGTTCCTCCCTGTCTTTCTGGTCCTCCCGTACATTTAAATTATTATGTGTGAGCCTGGGATTGTAATCTGGCCACTTTTCTTGCCTCTTCTCCTACCGACTTGCACCAGCTTTCCTGTCAACCTGCCCGCTTCTTCATTCGACCTTGCCACTTGTCTTTAAGGATTTACTAAGGCCTACAGAGTATCTGTCATAAAGGGACTCTGTGGCCATCCATGAAATCCATTATGTCGTCTACTCTATCCATGAAATCCCTGAGGGTGGAATGAGTCTTTCTGACCAGTTCTGCCATAAAGGGATTCTGTGGGCATATCCCACCTAGGAGGGCGGTGAGAGTGATCTTTTCATCATGGTCGTCAATTGTTAAACGTTCTTTGTTGAAGCGGGTAAGGTAGGTCTTCAGGTCTTCATCCTCTCTCTGCTTGACTGTTAGCAGGTAGGCGGCTGGGCGCCGGCACCTCCTTCTGGGCATAAACTGAGTCAGGAACTGTTTAGCAAACGCTTTGAAACTATCTATCGACCTTGGCCTAAGGGTTCCAAACCATCCTCTTGGTGTTCCCCCTTAAGGTCAAAGGGAAAGCCCAGCATGCAATCTCTCATAGGAACCCGTGGAGCGTGATGTGGGCCTTGAAGTTCTCTAGATGGTCCACTGGATCCTTGGACCCATTATACATGTCTACCTGGGGTACCTTGAACTTTGGCGAGAGGGACACAACCATAATTCGTTCGCTATACGGTAGATTTGTTTGATTTAGCAAGCATTCCACCGAGGAAGATCCCCTATCTTCTTCACCATCTCTTCATATTTTTCTGCCAGTTCTTTTAATTCATCATGCATTTTCTCCTTCTCTGTTTGCCCTAGATTTGACATGCTTTTGCCACAAGTTGTCGTTCTCCTTCTTCACGATCTCCATTGTCTCTAATGCATGCTTCAATCTTTCTTCGGCTGCTGCTAGTCGTGCCTCCATGGATGCATTTTCGGCTTGCTAAGGAACGAATTACAATTGGCATGTGAGAACCACGTAAAGAGAAAGAAAACGAATACCACAGACGGCGCGCCAATGTAAATGACGTGTCTCACTTCCAGCCTGCAACCATTCACCTACGTGTTGACAGAAAATGGTTGGCGTGATACGCCAGGGAAAACTCCAATGATTAAAGTTATGTTTGGGGAGAGAGATGAGATTTCCCATCTCTATCTCATCTCATCTCATCATTACATCTTTTTCAAATCTCCATATAAAATATAATAAACAATTCAACTTTTTCAAATTTTAATTTAACTTTTTCAAATCCCAAAACAATAATAATATTAAAAAATAATATTTTAAACTTTCATCTTAACACTATTCACAAAATTTTTAAAAATTCTCATCTTATCTCAACATCCAAACCTAACCTAAGTCAGTAAGTGCCACAAAACAATTTAGAATTCAAAAGAGAGATCTATCCCCCACTATTGAGGGTTACCTGATATCTATAGACCCCGATGTGATGCTTATCTGGTGCAGAATTTATCAGTGTGGATCGTAACCAAACTGGTCATGTATCTTAATGAAATATCTATCTTTCTGAAAAAGGTGGTGCGTGGGGTGTATGTCTTTATTGGGCCTTAGACTCTCTAGTCGCCTTCGGTTAACCATGAGCCTTTTATATTGGGCCCCCTTCATATTTGGGCTTTTTACTCAGAATAGGCCCTTAACTAAAATTGGTCCTACAAAAAGAATAGTAGAAGAGTGGTAAGACTATCATTATTCATACTACTTTGGTAATCGACAATAATATTTATAAGTACATTGGCTTCTGTGTCGAATGTGCATCTTTATTGCTCGATTGCATGAGGAAAATCCATATGTTGATAAATTAATCATTATTTTCTAAGGTTTGATGTGCAATATAAGTTCTAAAAAGTGATTAAATTATCTTTAAAAAATTTTAATAAAAAAATTAGATTGTTTGAGTGTTATATATTAAAATACTTTCTAATCTCAAATAAGCTAAAAAGTACGTTTGAGAAAAAGTATCATTTTTTCCTCAAACATGCTTTTTCAAATAATAATTCGAATTTTAAAACTACTTGTCAATGGGAGAAAGTACCTAGGGGTGAAAATCGATGGAATCGATGCGATTTTAGTGCCAAACTGATGCCGCACCGACGTCATTGGGTGATACTCAGAACCAGTCGAAACCAATCGATTGGGGGAGGGAAAACTGATAGTCTTGGTCTCGACGTGCAATTCTTCGATCTGCCGTCGGCGTCTCTGTGACGAAGGAGGGAAGCCACATCGTCTGCTATGAGATACGTGGGAGTTGCAGAGGAGTGGGGAAGAAGAAGAAAATGGGGAGTGTTTATTAATTCCATTTTGAAATGGACGTGCCGTTCCATTAAATTTTGTTTCTGTTTCCAAGCCCTAAAACGGCGTCATTTCATTCATTTAAATAAAACAACTTCATTTTTGTTTAGGTATTATAAATAAATATATAAAGGAAAATCACTGTCGTCCAGTTCAACGGTTTATCCCTGGTTCGAATCGACGCCAAACCGGTCGACGTCGATTTTGATAAAATACTTTCGCCTCCAGACCGGTTCCCTACAGATTCCATGCTCCGACAGCTGGTCCGAGTCGGCGCCGATCGGTTTCACCGATTTTTGTACAACCCTAAAAGTACCCACAAACCTTTCAGATAATTATAATTTTTAAACTTTCAAATGTATGGTTATAATTTTTAAAAAATTAAATAATCATCATTTCTACATCAAAAAACATTTTTTTTTAAATTTGTTTCCAAATAAATATAACATGTTTCAAAGTGTTTTAAATAGATGATTACCAAATGATAAATAATTTTTTAATAATATAACTTATTATTTAAGCTATAAGCTGTATTTTTCACCGTATTCTCAAACATGCAAATTAAGGATGACAACTATATACCAAGTTCCAACAAATGTAAAAGTAATAAACAGCTAAAAAAGGCACATAAATGTTGAGAGCATGATAGCTAACAGTAAGCATTGGACACGGACCAACGTGGTTAACAGCATATTGTAGTACTTTTATGTTCCTTAATTTTAATAATAATGTCGTATTAGATATTGTAGTGCTGAAAATGGAGACGTGCCGAAGATGAGTGCAATCATGCCATGCACTGACAGCCCTAGGATTTGAGGATGCACATGGGGAAGTGCCAAGTACGTACGTACCCCAGGACCACTTCCAAGTGCTCTGGCGTGTTACGTGCCCTCCATCCCTCCGATGACATCTTCAATACCTTCATTGAGTCTTTGTCTGGTTTGTATAGTAAAAATATTTGAGAATATTTATAAATAGTAATGAAAAAATAATAAATAATAATAATAAAATAATTAATAATAGTAAAAAATATGTAAAAAGTAATTAATAGTAAAAAAGAGTGAAAAGTAATAATAAAATAAAGAATAATAATAAATATTTGAGAGTACATGAAATATTTTCGATACCCAAACCAGGAGATCTACCTACCTCATTTATTTTTGGTTAGATTCGTCTTCTACAAAGAAAATGATAAAAATTGTTTGGATACAATCATGCAATATCTTTCAACTCATCTTATCTCATTTTATATAATCATTATAACTTTTTCAAGTTCTCATACAAAATACAATAAATAATTTAATTTTTTTAAATCTTAAAATAAAAACAATATTAAAAAATAATGTTCTAATAATAGTTTATTAAACTTTCAACTTTCATTTCATATTATCTCCAAACCTCCTAGAGATAGGACCGAGAATAGTAGGTACCAATTTAAGAGTAAGAGTGATACCCGCATGGTGCGGGGCCGGGCGGACTCTTCCCCGCACAATGCGGGGGAAGGATTTTCAACCTCGCCTCTGGGTGGCAGGGTTGAAAATCTCATCCATGTTGTCCCGCTGGGATAAGCCTGCCCCCCGCTCCTGTTGGGCATTCTCCCTGCGGGGCAGACGGGGGTGAGGTAGTGGGTGCGGGCCCTCGCTGCCCGCCCCTATTTAAGAGTGTTGGGTTTTTACGACAACTTTAACCAAAGTGCAATTCAAGTTTGTTGCAATGTTGCTTATGCTCGAAAATAATTAAGATAACAATGGCAGCTAGCTTTTTAGAATCATTATTGAGGTCAATAATTGATTCTATTAAATAATATTGGATTTAGTTGGGTTCTTATTCCCGATCCTAATTTTTCTAGATGTAGGTGGTTACACTTCCTAGATCAAGAATGAAAATCGACCATTAAATACGCAATTGTAGGTCGCCCTCGCCTCAATGGGTATATGCAATAGTAGAAATTAAATACGAGTTGAGTTTGTGTTCCATGGGGAAGGGTTACTGGAACACTCGTACAAACCTTAAGCGCCATGAACAGTAGTAAACTCTCCATAAGCTTGTTGAAAGGTGCTTTTGTCAGTCGAAGGTGATAAGTGCATCGATTCGTGTATAGACAATAGCATAGTCAGCAGTTGAACGTTAATTGTATGGATATAGCATGACATACAATGTTACAACGTCAACGTATTATTTATTGTGTTGACAAGGCACTCTCTGTTGACTTATCACTTGTTTCAAAAATTTGTGTAAGAAAGGGGCACCCATAGTGGACACCCCTTCACCTTCTCTTGAAGGTTATGAAGTGGTTTAAGAACCACTTCATGAGGCTTGATGGCTGGCCATTAAGGGCCAGCCGGGGGTTACGCTTAGAGGGGCTATTTACATAGCTCCTTCCCCATTTGTAAAACACACTGGTATCAAGAACGATCTCTCTCAAAAAATGGTTCTCTCTAGTCACGGCATCTAGGCTGTGAAACGTGTGAGTGTTGCTCTGGTTTTACCACGTAGCACACTCTACCATCGATGTGAAGATCATGGACGAATAACGACGCTGAAAAATCCATGAAACAACTGCACTAGATCCGAGATATTTCCGACGAGGTAATATCGCTTCCGCTATGTATACTTTGATCTAGTATTTCTAACATTGGTATCAGAGCCAGGTTGTTCTCGATTTATATTTGTCGTGCTCATAGTGATTTCTTTTACGGAAAATGTTTTCTATGAAATGAAATATTTATGCACGGTGAGATTTTTTTTTACCAATAAAATGGTTGCCTTTACGGTGGTAGCGCCGCTGTGGAATGGCTGTAACCACCCACTCGAATCAACAAGGATCCGTGTACGTGGAGTTCAGATGATCTAGATGCTGCGCCATGTGATCCAGGTGCTGCTAGCACCACAGGAGGCAGCGGCGCGCATTGAATGGGTGCTGCGTCGTGATCACCGTTTCGGTGGTGCAACCACCACAAGTGATCTGTGCAAGTGGGCAGTCAGATCTGCTTAACTTAGAGGTGCGATGAGCACCTAGCTGCGGCTAGATCTGCTGTCCAGGGTGGGGCTCATGGTGCGATTTGCACCCACGCCCTGCTGACCAACGAGCACCAGTCCAACACAGTGTTGCACTAGTTGCTGGCCGATGAGAAGCGCCACTCATGGCGATGCGCTGACAGAGATGTTGCGCACCATTTGTGGTGCTGCGCAACCCGCAGTGCTACGCGACAAGCAGCGCCGCACCAGGTGCTGCGCGACAAGCAGCGCTGCAACACCACAGTGCAGCGAGCACCGTCAGTACAACCACCTGCACTGGGGTGCAGCACTCACTGTTTAGCTCAGTGATGCGCGCACCAGGAGCCGCGAGCACCAGGTGCCGCGCGCACCAGGTGCCGTGAGCACCAGGTGCGCCGGGCACCAGTGAGCGGCGGAAGGAGGCTGAAAGGAGGGTGCGGCTTGAAATTTTTTTTACGATACATTACTCTGTGATCGTGGGGAGGAAGAAGATGAATAGTGATGGACTTGGGCTGAAAAAAAAAAACTGGTGGGCTATTTTTTTTTTTGTTTCTCAGTTTATTATAAAAAAAAAAAGAAAGGGCATGCATGCAGGCTTGGGCTTGGCTCATTTTAAAAACACATTTGGGCTGTTGTGATATTTTATTTGCATGGGCTGAAATGCTTTTTTGGCTATAAACAAATTTGTTTTACATCCGGTCCATATATGTTGTTGTATTTAAAATGCACCAGCCATTTTCTTTAAAAACAGGGCCACTGGCCGATTTGGGCCGTGAGCTTAGATGACCTCGGCCCGCTCTGCAACTGGGCGCCCAAGGGGGTGCAGCCCATTAGCTGTCAGTGTTTTTTTGGCAAAATGGTTGGGTGGTGTTTTGAACCCAAGACCTCACACACAAGGGCTATAAGCTCAACCATTGGGCTAGAACTTATTTTTGGTGTATTAGCTAATTTTGTTTAAATTAGCATATTGTTATGGCACATGAATATTTTTTTAAATATTGTTTGCATGATTATTATCATTGAATATATGCATGCCATGAGATGATGAGATAAATCTTGTCACATTTGTTAGGCTTTTTATTTTTATATTATAAATTGCCTAGATTATTATTTTTTGGTGAATAATAATTATTTGAATAAAATGTGATTGATTTTATTTTTTGTACATGTATTGTGATTGCATGTAATTGTAAGCTTATTTTATCACTTATAATGTTTGGCTTTTTTTTTTAAGAATTAGTCTTCAAATAGTTTAAAATGTGATAAAATAAATGATTAAGTAGCCTGAGTTAAATTAGTCCATGATTATGATTGGCTTAAATTGATTTCTTCGATCTAGGAAGAAATTATTTTTACATGTGACTGACTTGGTAGATTACTTATCCTAGTGGGAGTATAGTTGAGATTGATTTGGAATTAACNTTCGATCTAGGAAGAAATTATTTTTACATGTGACTGACTTGGTAGATTACTTATCCTAGTGGGAGTATGGTTGAGATTGATTTGGAATTAACCTCCTATACGATATAAATTTGAGCGGAAATTAAGTTAGAAATTGATAATTAAGCATTGAGGCGCAAGAGATGATTAGGAAGCTTAGCGAATTTTCGATCTTGCGACATGTATTAATTATTTTTCTTCTAATTTAGATTAACGCGGCAAATTTCTTATATGTGTGTGTAATTATATGCGCATAGTTTAGTAACTTTGAGAAAACCGAGAAGAAAGCCTAGAGATTATTTATGCGATTTAATCGTTGCATTAATCTCCTCCATGAGCAATAGTTGGAATCAAATAAAGATTATTATGAGTGTCAGATAGTCTTAGACCATCATTATTGTTAAACCTCTGAAAGGTCTAGAATAAAATTGGAAGTGTGCGTGGGACGCATACACTACAATTTTTATAGAAGTTGATGGGATCAACTGTCAGATAAGAGCTAAACCACTATTTTGCCTTTGAGAATCTTGTGAGTAATAACAAAAGTTGCGCGTTATTTTTTGTAATGCAAAGATTAAATTGCTCCTATATTTGAGGTTGAGCATTATAATCTTGAAGCAACTTGGATTAATTCACAGATAAAACATATATCCTCTCTACTTGCTAGTATGTCTGACAAGTAAGGATATTAAAATTTGAGTGTGCAAGATTGTTGAGGACATTCTTGATTGGCACATTCATTTTTTAAAGGTTTTAATCAGTGCACCTTTATGTGGTATTAGCACTGGTAATCTTGCTCAAGTTTTATTTCTCTCTAGCGAGAACAAATGGGTTCTTGCAAGATATATAAACTTTGGAGCACCCATTGAGAGTAATACCATGCATCTTGGAGGTTTGCATGGTAACTGTGGCAAAAAAGTCTAAATAATTAGATATGACTCATCTAAAGCCTAACCTAAAAATTTTTGCTCGTGGTTGCACTGATGCAAGATAGGTTTAAGGTTAAGATAATTTCTCGCAAAATTTTTTCTTTTCTCTCCTATAGTGGATTGGAGAATATGAAAAATATTGAGTATGCAAGAAATAAGGATATATTGCTAGTTAGCAGCTAAAACGTCAGATACTGCATTTGTTGCACAAAAACGATGTTTTTATTAGCGCTTTTAATGCGATATTAATGAAGTCTATACCTAATTTGATTTAAGACTCATTGAAAATAGTGGTGTTAGTGAGAATTCCTAAGAGGTTTAAAAGTTTGATGGTTACTCTTTGACTGAGTGATATTATTTCTCGGGTGAAGAGATGATATACTAAAATGTGCCGTGGAGGCTTAGGATGATGGGTGTGAAGTTTGAGAAATTGAAGTTTTTCTCGCTAATGAGATCCCTCTCCTTGGTTTAGAATAGTCAAAGAGAAAAGGCAATATGAGTATTTTCTATGTGAAAGTTCCTATACATGCACACTAAGGACTTGGATAATAAAAAATTGTTTCATCATATAAATACGATTCCAAATTTTTTTTAAGGAAAATATATATATATTTTTTTTCAGTTAAAATATTTTTTTTAAATCGAAATCGTATGAGTTATATGATGAAAATAATTTTCTCGCAGTTTAATGACTTGCTGAGAATGGAGTTATAAATAAATTAGGGCGCAAAACAATTTTTTATATCACACTTGGGTTGATGTAATATGGTGTTGCGGCCTTAATTTTGATTTTCCGTCCTTAAATTGAGTTCATTCACCTTTGAGAAAGGCTAAGTGACTATTTTGTGCAAACGTGAATTCTAGAGGATTTAAGTTTGATCATTTTTTGGTTGAGTCAAGAAAATTACTCGTATTTTCGGCGAGGGTGGGGAATTGTGGTTTTTTGTAAACACTTTTTTTTTTTTTAAGGAAAGAACATTTCATTACGTTTCCACACTACCTTATTTCAAAAATTTCTTTATAAAAGATCGCCGAAAATAGTGGGAGTAATTCAACAACTAGTATGAGTATACATTTTAGTGATGGTGTACTGCTAGTAATAGTGACTCCCAAAAGTTATAAAATATAAAGATCCTCATAAATAGCGTGGAAGCAATATATCAATATTATCTCATCTTTAAGAAACTAGAAGAAAATATTTGTAATATGGCTCTGCTAAAGGTATTGAATTCACATAGTAGGAATCCCAACATAGAATCTTAGATTCGCTTCACTTATATGATCCAACCTGGGGTTGTTGATCTAATTGATAAAGGAAAAGTGGAGTTGATAGAGATATAGATCCATCTCTTGGCACTAATTGAGTTGCATTAAGATAGCTGTTGATCGCATATTTATTGAAACTTTTCTTGAAGGTGTTAAATAGCTGATTCTCATAGGAGAATTAGATGGTTAGCATGTTTAGGCATGAAGTACTTTGAGCGCATGATTATTGCTAGTACTATTTTGGTGCATAAAGCGAATGAATGCTGCTGGTGCTGTTTACATGCGGCCTAAACGAACCATCTATTCAAAGATACCCAATGTACCTAGTCTTTTTTTTATTATTAAACGACCTATTGAATAAAATGGGGTTCTTTGAACGTTGTTGACAGTCTTAGAAAAGTGTCATCTTGAGAGATATTGCGAACTGGTTGTCTTAGATAATTAATTGTCGCCTAATAAGAGGTTTTCCATACTACGTGGTGATGGACATGGATTTGTGAAAATTAGCTCAGGCTTCATGTCTTGTGAGACTGTTTATGAGAAAAACAGTTTCTACGAGCTCTTGTTCAAAATCCATAGACAATTAATGAGATGGAAAATACTAAAGAATCTAGTTTTGCCTATACTATTTGGTGTTTCCATTATAGTTTGCTCATGGGAGTTAGAGGTTAAGATTTTGTTAGAGGGTAAAAATAGCTTACTTGATTAAGTGAGTTTGTGGTGCGATTGTCGTTAAAAGTAATGACTAGACTATTATAATTGTCTTTGGGGCAAAGGCCCTAATCGTTTTACCCTTAATGAAAAATAAATTATGGTTATCTTACATGCTTTTGTGAGTACAAGAGATTTATATGTAATCTTGAAGTCGCAAATTAAGTTTGCTGAATGACATTTGTGGTCACCTTGTAGATTCTTAAAAGTCGCAGTAGGACTTGCTGACTAGAATCTAAGGTCTATATTATGAATTTGACCTAAATGAGATTCGCGATAAGTCGTCGCTGACTTCATGGTTGTGCAAAAGATTTTTATAAGCAGAGTCTCTTGGTAGAAGCTTTTTTTTTTGAAAAAGTTACTACACATTAAAATGCGCATAGGGAGAAATAGTCATTAAACATCACTTGAGTGTTGTGGTTTAATAATTAACCATGTGATATCTGTCTATCTCATGGTATTGCTGATTGTGCACATGATACTGATATGTTCTATGATCGTGTGGCGTGATTGGAAGCATTTTTTGTAAGCACACACATTCACCATAAATTTAGTAATTATGGTGAAAAAGGTATATCGACAGGTTTAGATCGGCTCACTCACAC
>QEOT01009058.1:0-10681 GCA_003123785.1 Pterocarya stenoptera | reverse complement strand
GTTAAAAAAACACGTCTTACACCCAGCGGGAGCTTCCAGCGCAGCAGGCTGTAGCATGGTCCATTTGGAATACCAATCTGACGGCTATGGATCATGCATTCTCTGTCGAGTCTAATCCATGTTGATTTGGTTGCAATAAATATTGATGGTGATGAGGGATCTTATTTTTTGCTTTACAGGTCTCTCGACCACCGAAAGTTTGTGGTTTAGATTTTGGGCGTTAAGGGAAAAAAAACTCGTGGTCCCTAAGTTTGCATCTTGAGATAAGTTAGTTGAGTTATGAATTACGTTAAGATATATTTAATTTTTTTAGATTGAGATAGATTTAATTTTTTGAGCTAAACTATATGAAGTAAATTAAAATACTTTATATTTAAGTTCTCGAAGTATACAAAGATAATATAATCGAAGCAAAAAATATCTTATGAGAATTTAAGAGTTTCAAATAGAGAAAAATAAAATGGCATGTATTCTATAATATTTATTGTTGTACTAATGAATATATCATATATTATTAAATTAGAAATAAATATTGTAAAGCCTATTTTATGTACCATTATCTATGTTTCTACTATAGACCCTCGAATTTAGATAAGAATTTGAGAAATCTTAATCATAAATAAATAAGAGTAATGTTATATACAATTATGAAATGTACAAATACTATTTATCCCTTTTGAAAAAAAATGAATTCTATTATTAAACAATTAAATTGTTAAATAAGATTAATTCGAATTATCTCAATTAGCAGAATTCTCACAAGCCTGTAAATTTACTCGTCTTATTGCTCATGTTATTTTGTTATTTGCACTTTTATGTCACTTAGGAGGCTCCTAAAGACTCCTAAAAAATTCTACATTTCAAAATAAAGAGATTTAGATATTTTCTCTAAAAAATTATAGAGAGATCATAAGTTTTCTTTTGTACGTACCCTTTTTTCACACATTTTTTTAATGTACGTAAAACTTATATTTAAAAAAATTTTACATGGGAGGTTAATTTACTTCCCAAAAATTGTAGTTGTGATGAGAGTTAATTTATAAGCTCTCCACCCATGTGGACATATTATGGATCATGGGGTACTTACTACTAATATAAATTTTTCATGCGAATTTCATATTTATTTATTTTTAAAAAAATATATTTTTTAAAAAGAATATACGACGTTTAAATACTCTGTGACTGTTAATATTATTTGTTAATATCTTTTAGCCGGGTGTTAAACCGTGAATCGAACATAGTTATTATTGAAGTATAGAAAAAAAGGAAATGATGATTTGGATATGCTTTCGAAGGAAATATTGATTGATGCTTAAGTTAGTTGTAAAAGAAGAAATTAGGAGAGAAAAAGTATGGGGTCAAAAAAGACTATTGCCATAGCAACCGAATTATTCCTTTTCTCCGAGTTTCTTTTCCAAGCCAGCAGCACTCATTTCAATCAATGATTTTGTTTGCTTATAATTTCCGTGTTTGGCCTAACATGGACATTCAATACAGTATTTGGTTTTTTTTTTTTTTTAATTACAGTATTTGGTTTATTTTGTAAAAAATTACAGTATTTGGTTTATTTTTAAAAAAAATACAGTATTTGGTTTAATTATCACTGTTGATGGAAGTTGTGAGCCTTCTAATTTCTGTGCATGTCTTACTACGGACGAATTTCAGGTTTAAAATAATAATAATAATAATAATAATAATCAAGTTCCTAGGCTTGGATATTACAAGAAGATTAGTTCATATAATTTTTTAATTTAAATACTTTTTATAATTTAGAGAAAAATAGACGCAACATATAATGTATCTAATGCGTTGGGATCCATAAACAATATTATTACCTTCGAATCCACATATTTTGTTTATCCCTTTTCGAATTATTGAAAATATTTAATCTGGAAAGTTCTTTTTAATATTATCACCTTATAACATGTTTGGATACTTAAAATTTTGTGATTAAATGGGAAATAGTTTGATTGAAAATATTTTATTGAATTTTAGGAAAAGAGAGAAAAAAAAATCAACTAAAAATATTATAAAATTAATAAGTTGTTTGAATATTTTTTTTTAAGTTTATAAAAGTTATATTAATTCTTGTGTTTGAAAAATAATTAGGTAATAATTAACTAAAAAAAATTAAAAATATAAAATTAAAAAATATTTTTTTTATTTTAATAATGTTTAAAAATTAAATTGTGAGAAGTTTTAGAATTCGTTACGAGCCCTAAATATTTTGTGCTTCAACCCAACATTTCGAGCTAGTTTGCTTCGTAACTATTACGCAAAGGCTGTAGAATTTTTGGTGAAATAAGTAACCTTATTTGTTTTCAGAGATGAGATGAATTAAAATTAAAATTAAAAAGTTAAATAAAGTATTATTAGAATATATTTTTTAATATTATTTTTATTTTAAAATTTGAAAAAAGTTAAATTATTTATTTTATTTTGTATTGGAATTTGGAAAAATTATAATGATTAGATGAGATAAAATGAGATGAATTTAAAAAAAATAAATTGTTTATTTTATTTTATATTAAAATTTAAAAAAATATAATAATAAAATTAAAATGAGACGAGATGTTTTTTGAAAACAAACAAAAATCAACAGTACTTAGTTGCCACAAGTGTAATTATGTTCAATGTTATAGATGTCAGTTAAGACTTCATTTGATTATACAGATTATAGGTTATGCATATGAGATAAAAATATATATATATATATATATGTGAATAATAAAGAGATAATTTATGAATATTAAATAGTAATAAAATAGTTTGATTTAAAATATTTTATAAATTTTTAAAAAATTAGAAAAATAAAATAAAATATTATTATTATTATTATTATTATTTAGAGATTTATCAAAGTTGAATTAATTTTTATATTTTGTTTGTAAGTTTAAGAAAATTATAATTATTAAATAATTATTAGATGAAAAAAAGTTAGAAATTAAAAATTAAAAATTTTATATGAAAACATTAAAAAATATGAAATGAAATAGATTAAGACATCGGTCAAATGAAACGGGGCCTAAATTCGAGGAGGTTGATTTTTTGGAGAGACAGAAATGACGGAGAACCAGGGCCGCATATTCTAGAACGACAGAACGTGCGTTTCCATAACTTTATTCCTACTTTTCAACTTTTTTTAATTTTTTATCAGCAAATCACCATCGTCAAATCATCTTTACCTACCATTACCAGGGTCCATTGTCATCATCTTGTTCTACAAATAAATATCTTTGCCCCGATTATTACTTTCATGCCCTAAGTATTACTTTCATTAACCTAATATTAAGGTTATGTTTAGATAGGGAAGTGAGTTGAGATAAATTAAAAATTAAATAAAATATTATTATAATATTATTTTTAATATATTATTATTATTTTGATATTTAAAAAAATTGAATTATTTATTATATTATATATAAAAAAAATTTAAAAATTATAATGATAAGTTAAAAGTTGTTAATCCTGTCGCAATTAACAAATGGTAATTATGCAAAATTTTACTTTTCTTTTTTAATCTAAAAGAGTACATGGGTCGTATGAGATGACCTATTTATCTGAAGGTGATTATAATAACATCCTTCTAGTTGAGAAGACAGACAATGACATGTACTGCCTCGAGTTGAATTTGAGTCGTAAACCATATCCCAACCCCATAAAAAATTCAATAAATCCTTAGAAAGATAATATTAAATAATATAAGACGAATCTATATCTGAATTCAAACTTAATACCTAATACACGTCAAACCACAAGAGAGTAGCCTAAAAAATCATTGAGCCATAATCTTTAGAAGACTGTAGTCAAATATAATAAATGGTAACTATGCAAAAAATTTAATTGAAAAAAAATCTTAACCTAAAAAGTGAGTTTGTAACTACGCTACACATATAAATTTTCCCTTGGGTAGGTCTTTCTCCTGCTTGCATACCCATCGCTGCTTCCAGGTTTTCAAGCTGTTCATTGGGGGAAGGGGGTAGGAGCTTCGGCTCCACCCACCTCCCTCTCTCAGCAGTCTCAATTTTTGTTTAAGTTTGTTTTTTTTTTTTTTTTCCCCTATTTTCTACCTAGTTTTTACTTGTTAGTATCGAAACTAGATAATTTGCTGCTTTCCGACGAGCAAAGTCTAATACGCGCACTACCATCAACCTCCCCAAGCGCCGATCTTCAAGACGGCAGAAGATATATATCCTTCCGAGCGGCCCATACGCCTCACACAAGGCTTATGCCATGCATGAGTTTCACTCACCGCTGCGTCTGGGGAAGGTTTTTGTTGTCACGCTCGCGGGGTACCAGCGGGATCAATGGCGTCGACTCTTCGGAACCCGACCTTCTAATCCTCTCAAGGTGTGGCGCGTGTCCTGCACACGCCGCCACAAACAGTAGTGACCCCTCGCTAGTGATTTATCTCAGTTTCTAGTTGCTTTTCTATGTTCCCATTTTTCCAAACCAATGATCGAGTGAAAGTGGATAAAGTTCATTCCAACCAATCCAAACCAACATGTTGCAGCATACATCCTTTTACTGCAGCTTTTAGCTATAGCTTTATAGTCTGTACAATAGATTATTAAAAACTATCTTCAATCAGTTTCCCCTTATGGAAATTGGGTGGGAGCCATTTATTTGACTCCGAAATCCGTTTTTTATTTTTCTTTTCTGTATTGTAATATGTTGATTTTTAGAAGACTATAGAAAACTCTCACTCCAAACTTGTATCTTATAACCTCTTGTTTATCTATCAATACTTTATTTTCGAATGAGGGAAAAAGAAAAAAAAAAACATCGCCACGCATTTATACCCGAATTGTGTCTTGATAACCTATTAAGTATCCCCGTAATATTCAAAATTGTTACTTTAACGTCTTATAAAAGCTACCATTCCAATCTTATTGATAAATACGTGCATAAAGAGTTTTTTTTTCTTTTCTTTTCTTTTTTGAAGAGGGGGATTTGAACCCATGTTCTCCATTTAGGGAAATGGGCTATGTGCCATCGGACCTCGTGGCACGTACCTAATCAATTTTAAAATAAATTACAGTGGATTTTAAAAAACATGGTGTCATCTGCAGTAGCTTTTCAACAAAAGCTTTGGTGTTTTTTTTTAGAAATGTGAATTTTCAGGTTTTTTAAGTATTTAAAACATTTTTTTAATAAATTTTTCTAAACAAAATATTTTTTAACAGTTTTGAAAGTGTTGAATATCACTTTGTACTTTGTAACAAAAATACGAGTATACTTTCTACATTCCACCTAGTTTGTACTCTACATTACATGTCTTGAATATCACTTTTTTGTTTTAATTATTATTAACAAATAGCACTGCTTACCCCAAGTTTGATTTTCGAAACGACAAAGAAATATTGATACAATTCAAGCCGTTGGGTCTTAACCAATGATGTTATTTATTATCCATAATAATTAATGGTGCAATGTGTAAACTTTAATAATTAGGAGTCTAGGATGTAAAACAATATTATTAATTTGAAGATAAATGCTGTATTTTTCTCGTAAATGCAATCATTATTTCAATGAATCGTATACATAATCTTCTTACTCTAAGTCTCTTAGGTTTTTGTTGATAGATGTTAATAACATAATATAAATAATAAAATTTATATATTTCTGTTTAATTAAATATTTTACGTGTTGGACTCATTCAGGAGTGTAAATTAGTCTGGTATAGGGCGTGATGGATTGAAATTTTTGGTCTATTATTTTCCAGGACTGGACCGGACCGAACATCCATAAAGACCGGACCAAGTTGGTAACTATAGGTTTGGTCCAGCCCAATTATTTAGTTATTTTGTTTCAATTTTTTCAAATAAATTAATAAAAAAAACTATTTAAATTACTAAAATTAAAATTATGTGGATTATTTAACTAACTCATTAACTATAATTATTAGGTGTGATCTTTCGAGCTGGCTTTTTTCCCAACCTTGGCTGGAATGCGAATAACGCAATTCTGATTACGAGTTCCGGTTCGGAACAAATCCGGGCCAGTACCCTCATATAAAACCCGGGTACACCTAATCCATGTGGCTTTTTAATTAGTGATCAAAGAATATGTATGTTTTGATTTAAAAATTAAATAAATAGAGTTTTAATTCTGCATCAACATTTTTTTCATGAAAAAATATTCATAACATGTAGGTTTTTGATTTTTTATTTTTTTAAAAAGGTGCAACTTGAAACCCAGGATCAGGGCTTTTAAAAATCGATTTCAATCCAGATTTCGGCCTGAGTTTGACCTAGGCTAACCCAATCCAGGTTTTGCCCCGGTTTTGAAACCCGAGTTCCGGTCCGGGTATACCAAAGTTCCTGGATCTGGATGAACAGTACTAATAATTATATTTATGATGTTGATAGTTACTACTTTATAACTTAAACCTTATTCTTTAGTATACATATTTATTAATAATGTCATACATTTTATATATGGTTAATAATACCAAATAAGTTCATTGTACATAGATTATTCATACTTGCTTGCAACTTATGTATTTAAAAAAAATTACTTAATTACTCTAATTAAGTGTAAATAGTAGAGTATGTATGAATGTATGATGTATTAACTATTTACATATAATGACATAAATTATCACATGATTTATTATTAATTGATAGCATATATTATTTTATATTGTTAATTATAATATATTAAATTATTAAAAATATTTTTAAAATATATATAGGAATTCGGTCTGGTCCAGTCCAAAATGAGTAATACTGCTCATCCTCCCATCATCCTATGATGTTGCGTTAGATGATTGGAGACTATTTATTATATTTCACTTGTGAAACTATCATCTAATGCCACATCATGAGATGATGAGAGGATTACAAGCAAATGGATGATGAATAGATTTTTCCGTCTAGAAAAATCTAATTAAGATGGAGTTTGACCCTCATGTGAGGGGGAATGTTAAGATGTAAAATAAAAAATAAAATCTACCTCTTCCTATCAGTTTAAGTTTTTGGAACAAATAGTAATTTCACATGATATCTGAACAAAGATCTTGAGTTCGAATCATTACTCTACATCCTATTAATTTAATTAAATATTCTACGTGTTTGGCCTACTCATTGAGAGAGAGACTAGCCCACATGTAATAATGAGTGTTAAGAATATAATATAAATAATAATTTTTTTTTTATTAATTTAGATTTTTAAGACAAGCGATGATTTCACAATAAAAAGTTAAATTTATCTCTCATATCATGATCACTTAACTTATCAAGGACAAAAATGCTTTCAAGAAAATCAATAAATAATAAAACAGTATTTTTAAGTGTACATGATATGAAAAGCCTTCTAGATATCTCCCGGACTAAAGTCCAAACTTCTAAAAGCATCTTTTGCATCTGCCAATAATAATAATAATAATAATAATAATAGTAATAATAGTAATAATCTTTTGCAATCTTCCTTACCTAAAGCTGAAGGCATTGAAAGCTATTGGCAATAAATCCACAATTCATTATATTTGTCATCAATCGTGTCTCTAGCATTCTTATTGGGTGGGCTGGCGCAACTGACCACTCTAGCAAACCTCAGACGCTAACCTATATATATGTTGCAAATATTTGAATTTTTTTTATTTTCTTTTTTACAATTTAAAATGTTTGTAACTTTGTGTGCTTATTTAATGTTGGATTGGGGTCCTCTCTAATGCTGGGTTTCTAATTCAAGCATTTTTAAAATAATTATTTAATTCAATAATTTTTAATAATTACACAGAATGTCTCTAAATATTTTTAGAAAAATATATTATAAAAAAGCCTAATTTGCTTATTTTGGTCAATAATTTTTTCGTCATATCCCTCTCAATTATTATAAAGGGAATTGTGGATGAGTTCTAAACTCAACTTTAAAAAATAAAAAATAAAAATTGTTATTGTCTCTCATCAATGGAGAGGTACCCCTTTTGTCTCTCAAAACGCAGCCATGTCCTACCACTGAATGGGATTGCTCTTTCCAAACACCACCACATGATTCCAATCCTCTACTCCTGCTAATATGGCCACCAGAAACGGAAAGTAACAGATAGTATACTGCCAGAGAAGAGACCACAGATAAAAATAGAGCATACTAATAATGTAGGGTAATGTTAGGTCTATCGATAAACACTATCGAAATATTGTACATGGATGAGTTAATATTGGTCTGGTCCAAATTAGAGACCCAAGGCCTATCATCCATAAATGATAACTACTTCAAGTAGTCATGTAGCTTAACACAGACCCTAACCACCCTGGTTATTAGGGTAGGATAAACCTCATATTATGAATATGGATAATGTGGTGATTAGGTAACTTCGATATATCAGCAATAGGCCTTCTAATGGCTGAGCATTGTGCAAAGTTAATCAGTTTATGATACTCATTCAATATTCTCTATACCTATATATAGGGGCAACAGATAACTTTCGAATGATTTGATTGAGCATTCTTGAATTATTATGTCCTACTTATTAGTGACTTAATCATTGGAGGAATCACAGGCAAACCGTGTTACCCACTTAACGATTTGCAGATTAACGATCACCGTCGGTGGTGGGACACATTCTTTACTATACCGATTAGATTCTTTTTAAAATCAATCATTTGTATGTGTTTTTCTTTTAAAGTATTTTTTTAAAAATACACTGTATATCTTCCTTATGTGGATTTTATCGGTGGGACAATCATTTGCCAATAATGTACTGGGAAGACAGTCCAGTTCAGTCGAGAGTGGGTTGCAAATAGTGGTTGATGACGATGGTAAGGTTTAAAACTCAAAGATATAATTATTATAGAGGCATAGACAGATCACTTCCTTGTCCTACCATGTTACTATCTGATAAAAGTCTCCCAACTAGTGGATGCTGATACTTTTGTATTTCAGTGTGCTGCCAACAAGCAAGACGACCCTCAATAATTAGCAGGGTTTCTAATGTAATTGCAAGTGTTTATATGGATTTGTTATTTTTTCTGATGAGAATTAGAGAGGGGACATACACGTCATATATAAAAAAAAAGCAATGATAATGTTAGTAGAATTTTGAATCATGAAGATAATGTTTTATGTGTTAGTGTTTAGGATGGGCCACCTGTTGCTTTCATTGGGCTTTTTGACGCAACAGTTAGAGGCTACAAAAAAATGAAAATGATATATATCGGTCTATATCAATCTTCACATGAACAGCAAAGACTTTGAGATATGCTTTGCAACAGTATCCTCTAGCTAGCTCTCTTTTTGTTCCTTTCTCTTTTTATTTTTTAATAAAATTTGTAAAAAGTCTCGTTTGTTTTATGAGATAAGATGAAATAAGATTAAAGTTGAAAAGTTGAATAAAATATTGTTAGAATATATTTTTTAATATTATATTTGTTTTGAAATTTAAAAAAATCGAATTATTTATTTTATTTTGTATGGAGATTTAAAAAATTGTAATGATAAAATTGAAGATTTTAAAAATTTTTAAATTTTTAAATTTTGATCTTAAAAACAAATAAGGACTTAATATCAAAGATTTCACAAGTGCAAAGAAAACATCATTTTACAATTGATAAAACCAGTATATGAAAAGCAAAGAAACGGGCAATAAAGCCTAGTATTGGCCCAAACCCCGTATTTAATGGATAGAATATTAGAAATGACCGAGCTAGTTTATATATATATATATATATATTATAAACACAAAGAAATTTATAAAAAGAAATTTATATATCTACATGATTTCATATAATACGTTAGATTTATTTTATAATAAAAATAGTGTTATAATCTAACATACTACATTAAATTATATCAATTTATAAATTTATTTTTACAAGATCTTTTTATGATAAAAAAAATATATATCTATAAAACCATACAATTTTTGCAATACAATGATTGAGAGCCACAATAGATAATCGTGTAATGCAGTAGATTGGTTTAAGGTACTTTAAGGTACTTGTTAGAGCTTTCTCCACCATGTTTCTAATTACTGAGATGACAAATAATAATCAATGCCTACTTTCAACAAAGGAGAGTAATACATCGCTACCTCTAGAGGTTGAAAAATTACTATTATTTTCGTGTTTTGTTTGAAAGTTTTGGAATATTATAAATTAAGTAATAATTAGATGAAAAAGTTAAAAATTTAAAATTGAAAGCGTTTTATATTTAGAGAATGAAATATGCAAGAATATTTATGAATACTTTGTCATGTTTAGATACAGAAACGATTTCATCTAATATCATTTCATTATTACAATTTTTATAAATTTTCACGCAAGAATAAATAATTTAAATTTTTTAAATTTTAAAATAATAATAATATTAAAAAATAATATTTTATTCAATTTTTAACTTTTATTTCATTTATCTAAAAGAACAATTGTCTTAGCAAATGAAAAACTGTTGCTGTACTTGGTGGTGCGCGGACTTCTAGTTCTTACTTGTCTGGTGGGCGGGAATGATAGATCTTCCAAACCAAATAACAAAACATAAGCGAAATTTCCTCTCCCATACCCAAAGAAATTATCGAGATCAGCTAGCCTTTTTGGTAATTCTCCATTTTTGTGTTCAATGTTTTGTACTTTTGAATCATATTTTGCTTCCATTCAACGGGTCTATTGTACTGCTTTTTGTCCAAAGATGACGCTCGCTTGGCCCTACCTAGACCCAAAAAGGAAATTAATTATTCTTC
>QEOT01009057.1:4724-14916 GCA_003123785.1 Pterocarya stenoptera | reverse complement strand
TTCTTTGGAAACCCAATATGAAGTTTCTCCTGTAAGCTTGTTTTGTGGATCTCGATACAGAAAATTCGTGCGGATATGTAATGATTCCTACAGCTCCATTTTCTATATAGTTGATTTGAGTTCATCACAAATCTGCTCTATATTTTGTGACTCTGATTGCTGTTGATTGTAAGAAAGGTTGTAAATCTGCTCAGGTTAGATATATGCGTAGTTGTGGTGCTTATGCTTTCCTCGTTTCTTGTACCCTTCTCAGTCCTACAGGCTTCTGCTTGTTCTAGGCTTTTTATCAGGCTTTTGTTAGACCATTCATTGGTAGGTGTGTGCACTTTCTTTAGATGGGGGAAATGCTGCTTGTGCTGGACGTAATCTTCAATGGGCTTCCCATGTGTACTGTAATTTTTCCCTATTAATATATTTCTTTTAACTTAAAACAAAAGTAAGTTTTTTTTTTTTTTTTCCAAAAGCTCGTTTGGATAGTGAGATGAAATAGTTTTAGATAAATTGAATAAAATATTATTAGAATATTATTTTTTAATAATATTATTGTTTTGAGATTTGAAAAAATTAAATTGTTTATTATATTTTATATGAAAATTTGAAAAATTTGTAATGATAAAATGAGATGAGATGAGATCAGTAATATTGTTGAAATCATTTCAGTTTTCCCTCCCTTTCTTGCTCTCCTCTTCTCTCCAGATATTAATTAAGCGCTAAGTGCATGGGTTCAGTTGATCATTCATTTGCATTTATTCCTTTTGTTCCTGATGTTCCTATTTTCGGCCTTTGGCTTTGCTGAAAACATTGTAGGCTTATCTCGCGGAATTATACAACAATTGATGAAGAAGACCAATGTAATGAACTCACTACAACACCCACCAATATTCAAGAAAGATGAATGAAAGAATTTAAGAAAGAAGAAAAGCTTTGGTTTTCAAGGAACCAGCACCTCCAAGAATCGCAAGCTTTGTGATTATTCTTCAATAGTTATTACAAGAATCGTAACCTTCTTTTATACAAGAGATGTCCGTTTATTTCGTTATTCATAGAGGTTAAACTTGTAATTTCCATCTATTAACTGATCACGTGCCACTCATCTGCCATCTTCATATACTTTGCTGCTACTTCTCCTCACTATTCCCTCTTGTAACATTTCTCCCTCCATCAAAAAACCTTACCCACAAGGTCAAGATACTGACTCCTCAATTGATCAATAGGGACCCAAGAAGAATCTTCCATAGGCGCCCCTCTCCACTTCACAAGGAGCTCCACAACTGGTCTGTTGCTAAGAGGAATCATACGCCTCTGTAGAATTAATTCTGGATCAGTTCTAAGTCTTCCATGTTCATTTATTGAGGTAATGAAGAAGAAGTAACTGCATAAGTCCCACATATTTCTTCAAGAGTGACACATGAAACACTGGGTGCACAGAGGCCTCAAGTGGCAATTCTAACCTGTCTGCAACTTTCCCAATTCGCTGTAGAATCCTGAAAGGTCCAAAATACCTTGGAGCTAACTTCTGATTCACCCTTTGAGCTACTCTTTGCTGTCGGTACTTTTGTAACTTCAGATACACCATATCACCCACTTCAAACTCCCTTACTGAATGGTGCTTGCATACTGATTCTTCATAGCTGCTTGGGCTATCAACATATTCTTCCTCAACAAATTAAAACTTTCTTCTCGAGATCTCAATTGAACGAGACAAATTTCAGGTCTTGTGTTTCATGTTTCCTCATTGAGGAAATATTTCAGGAACCAACAACCTCTAATTATTAACTTGAATCTGGTTCAATTTCAACCAAACCTCACTTATGTGGAAAAACCAGTATGAATTGGAAGTAACATATGCTATGGTCCAAAACCATATCATGGGTGAACGTAAAATAGGGAAGCACAGGAAGCGAGGAGTTTACATGGAAAAGTGAGCGGGTCTTGCAGGAGCAGTTTCCCTATTTATTCACACTACACAAACTGACTTGAAACATGTTATGAAACAAACGATGATAAACAAAATAAAAGCAAAAAATCATACGATAAAATTAACGTGATTCGGCAACGTGCATACGTCCTTAAGGCTTCATGGGATTTTATTCTAGAGGAGAATACAATCACACAAGTGAGTTACAAGAGTACCACTCTACTCACACAATCTCAACTTTCACTCTCTAGGGCTTTTTCACTTTCTCAATATGCTCTCACACATTTGCCTTATTTTTCACTCTGATTTGTTGAACATACTCACAAAAGTTACATATATATAGTGAAAATGGCGCAGGAAACCCTAAATGGAACAACTGGGTTCTTCGCTTGAAGGAGTGTCGAGTGCGCCTGGAGCGAAAAACCAATCTAACATTGGCTCGAGCGGTCTGACAATCGTTGCTTGAGCGAACACTAGGATTAGTGCTTTGCTCGAGTCCAACATCGTGCGAACCTTGAGCAAAAATTCTGTTTGATCTTTGCTTGAGCCCACTGTTGAGTACGTCTCGAGCGAACTCATGGGTTAAGCTTTGCTCGAGTGCCAGGTCCAGCGACAATCAAGCGAACTTTCTATCTGCAACTTTTCTACTCACAAATCAGGTTCCATATGCAACCCAACGATCTCCCACTTGGAGACTGGTTCTCCACATGCCAGCCACAGTGTAAGGCCTATCACCTTTGTAGCTCATAACTCCTGTCTTCAAGCCAAAAGATGTACTGAAGTCAAGCTCGACTTTAGTCTCTCACGTGTACCGCCCTCAGTCAGCACATCCACTAGGTGACTCACAACTCCCACTGAACTAGGAATATCCGGTCTCGGACCGACCCTATCAACCTTAGCCAACTTACACTTACTAGATCTCCCGTCTCACAAGATTTTCTTGTTCTTTTGTGGCTCATCACCTTTTGTAAGCACGATCTAATTTAAGATTGGTGTCCACCATGGAGGTCTGGTTGTCCATGCAATTATGCGAACATTAACTGTAGGTGTAGACGTCCCTGGAACACTAGATGCTTAGCTCCCATTTCTCAAAACTCTACTCCGCACCGTGGTCTCGGGAGATTTCCCCAAACTTACATGACGAATAACAAAACTGACTCCCTTTTATTTTCCCATCTGATTTGCTTGACCAAGCCTGTTCTTTTGCACTATTGTATTTGCATGCATATCACTGGACCCTGATGTCAAATACAAAGTGTTAGATCTTTTACCACTTGCCAAGACCAACACACTCTTTGTAACCTTCCACACTCCTATAGAAAATGCTACTATATGACCGCTTTCGTCGAGTTGTGCCACAAAGATTAGGCTTTTCTTTAGATTTGGAATGTGTATGAATTGCTGCAAAACCCACACGCTTCTGTTTAGAAGTGTGATATGCACATCGCCTACCCCATTATATATAGTGCATCTCCATCAACCATGTACATCTTTTCAAAATCACCAGCAACATAGTTTTGCATGATTTCTTGATGTGAGGTGCTATGGAACAAAACTCCTGAATCCAGCACCTAATAGTCAACCAGACTATGCACTGCAAGAATTAGAGTGTCCTGTATTTCTTCAGTCACCGCGTGCAAATTGTCATTAATAATACTTTCTTGATTATGACAGTCTCTCTTGATGTGGCCTAGCTTGCAACTACTCTATGAAATGATCTGATATGCCTAGATCTCATCTTGCCCCAACCCTTGTTCTTGGAGCTTGATCTGTCATGTCTCTTGTTCTGATAGTCAATGTTCAAGGCGAAGCTCGAACCCAAGAACTTACTAGAGTCTCTTCTACGTACCTTCTTGACAAGAATCATGTCACATAAGTCATCATAATTCAATTTCATCTTACTGGCTAAATTACTCATCGCCATCCTTATGGCCTCCCGACTATTTTGCAACGATGCCAACAGAGTCAATGCTCTGATCTCATTATCAAACTCATCTAAATTGAAGACAATTGATTTGTGATCGTATTAAAATCATTCAAGTGTTGTGCCATCTACATACCTTCTGACATTTTCAGATCGAACAACTCTTTCATCAGATGCACTTTGTTATTCGTCGATGGCTTTTCATACTATTGGGCAGAGCCTTCATGAGATATGTTGTGGTCCTCTCCTTAATGGCGTTGTGTGCCACTAATCTTGACAGTGTCAACCGGATAACCCCTATAACTTATTGATCTAATAGGTTCCAATCAATATCGCCATGCTCTCCAGCTTCTTCTCCAACAAATGAAGGTGAAGCATCTTCCCATAGAGATAATCCTTGATCTGCATCCTCCAATACCAGAAGTTAGTGCCATCAAACTTCTCAATTCCAGGTGCTTTCACCCCATCTCTAGACATTGTTCTCCTTCAAATCCAAACCTCAGCTCTCTGATACCAGTTGTTATGAAACCAACGATGACAAACAAAATAAAAGCAAACAATCACACGATACAAAATCAATGTGGTTCGACAATATGCCTACGTCTATAGAGCTATAGGAGATTTTATTCCAGAGGAGATTATATTCACACAAGTGAGTTACAAGAGTACCACTCTACCCACACAATCTCAACTTTCACTCTCTTAATATGCTTTCACCTTTGCCTCTTTTGTTCACTCTGATTTGCCTATATATATTATATATAGTGAAAACGGTATTGGAAACCCTAAATTGCAAAACTGGGTTCTTCGCTTGAGTGGGTGTCGAGCACGCCTTGAATGAACAACCAATCTAACGTTGGCTTGAGCAGTTTGTCAAGTGTTTCTCGAGCGAACACTAGGGTTAGTGCTTCACTTGAGCCCAACATCATGCGAACCTTGAGCGAACAATCTATCTGATCTTCGCTAGAGCCCACTGTCGAGCGCACCTCAAGCGAACTCACAGGTTGAGTTTCGCTTGAGTGCTAGGTTGTGCGACAATCGAGTAAACTTTTTGTCTGCACCTTTTCTGCTCACAAACAAGGCTCCATATGCAACCCAACAAAATGCAATAATTAGGGGTAGAATAGTCAAGTCCAGGGCAGGAGCGCATCTATAAATGAGCCTTCAAACTGCTTTTTAGTTACAACATCTAGAACTTTTCAAGGACGGCACAAAAGGCAATCGAACTACTAGAAGTAATCTGTCACTTCATGGAAGGAAGAAAAGCGGCAAGGCTATAAGGAGAATGTCGGCAAATAAAGGAGGAACACCGTCGGGATAAAAAGGACGATTGGAAGGCTAGAGCCTTGATCTCAGAAATGATGGACAATGCTGTTGAAGTCTCTAGGCAACGAGAGGAGAAATGAACAATTCGAGACTGTGATGAACAAGAAAAGGACAAGAGTGGGGATTCCTCTATGTCCTACAAGGCCGAATCTAGCGAAGGAGTTAGGACACAAGAGAGTAGCAGAAATGGTTCTAACTGGAGCAACCAGCAAATGAGGCAAGAGGACAGAGCACTTGACCCAGTCAAAGATTATGAAGGTTAGAGGGAGGATTGAGGAAATGATGGGTCATCACATCGACCAGTGTCAATAGAGAACGTCGAAGAGTTCCCAACCATGTGCACATCCCTTGAAGTCCCATCTCAAGGGATAGTCCTCATTGAATTTTGAGGAAGAAATCCCTTGTTAAGGAGGGGAGGATGTGAGGATCCTGTTGAAGCAAGGGAAGAGGCCTCTTCCCACGGCCAAGGTGCTTTGGAAGATAAGGCAGCGGTTAGGCAAAGTGCAGCTAGTCCAAAATATAACTAGTAGCTCCATGTAGAAAGCCTGACAGACACATCCCAACACCTGGTGATAAAGGACTTTTCACCCTATGATTAGCGAGCAATGACTTTCCTGACTGTACTCAGGCGAGAAGAAAGAACTGAAGAAGTTGGTAGTTCTGAGAAATTTCCTCAGTATTTGTCTTCTGCATCCGACTCCAAGTGTTTCATTGAGTCCCGACTAACCTCCCACTAGATAGTTGATCAGTTCTATTTAGTGATCTCTTGAGATTCTTGGAAACATCTTCTTATCACAAGAGAGAGGGAGTGAGAGAGAGAGATCTGTGGATGGGGCTTCGGAGAGAGAGAGAGAGAGAGCTTTGGTGGAGGAGTGGGTGGCAGCCTTGGCAAGGCACGGTGGTGGCGGCGGCGCAGCTAGGAAACCAAGAGGAAGAGAATGTCGGGGCTTTGGGGAGGAAGAGAGAGAGAGAGGGAGAGAGGGAGAGAGGGAGATCGGCGTAGGGGCTGGGGGAGGAGGAAGAGGTGGCCGGCGACTGGGCTTGGTGGTGGTGTAGTGGCTGCGGTTGGCCGCGGTGGGGTGTGCGAGAGAATAGAGGCAATCGGGGAGGAGGGAGGAGAGGAGAGAGAAGGAAAGGAAAAGTGGGGGAATTAGGGTTTCCCTTAGGGTTTTAATCCTAACCCTTCATCTAGGAGTTCTCAAATTTTATCTGACGGTGGAAATTAAACATTGAAAATAACTAACTACATAATGCAATTAAAATAGAAATACAAATCGACTAATTTAAAAATCAACTTTAAATTCTAAAAATATAATCCTTCATCATAAAATAAAATGATGAAGTTTGCTAAACATTTTAAAGAGAAATAACTTCATCTAAATAAATAGAGTTTTTAATATAAAATGAAATAATGAATATTAAATAATACCCTTAAAGAACTAAAATCATTTAAATAAAATAATTTGCTAAAACAATATTATTTTTGGGGCTTCACGTACAATATAAAAATGCTTACTTTAAAATTAGGCTTGGTTCATTAATACCAAACATACCCCCTTAAAAATAATTTTAGACATTTAAAATATTTCGAAGGTTTTAAAACATTGAGCTCCAATTAAAAATTATCTTCTATATTTAAAACACGACTTTGAAATTTAAAACACAACATAAAACTTGAGACCAATCAAAAGAAAAAGGAGCGGTTCGTCACATAAATTACTAGCATGGAACTAATTAATAGACCATGGAATAAGAATCAGCATAATCCATCAAATGTTCAAAAGCGATCGACAAGATTATTCTATTGGAATAAGACCATACGAAAGTACTACCAGGCCCACACTATGATCCAACGAAAGTACTAGGGCTCAACACATAAAAGATTTAATTAAATTGACTGAAGTGTAGAGTTCAGGTTCATCACATGATGCTTATAAATTAGTACTACTTATCTCAATTATATTCAGAAACTTTTGAATTCCATACAATTGAATGCTTCTTAGTACACTTCTCCTGGACTATATATATAACGTCTGAACTTTTAAATATTGGATCCATAGGAAGCCTGCTCTTTCTCCATTTTCTTCAATTACTAGTTTATCCTTTGCTAGGATAAAGATATATATATATATATATATATATAGTACCCCAGCCGTCATGAGATGTGTTTTGTTAAACATACTATTAAAATTTAAAAGCCGCATCCTTCCAGCTTGCTTATATTGCTTTCTTAAATGTCATCGTTAATTACATGATTTCCTGTCAGTTGTTTTCCCGCCTTCCCTGTCTCTTACATTGCAGCTTCTCGTCCACTTTCTTGTTCTTATCAATGTTATATATCCGGAATGTCTATTTGTTTGTTTCAAAAGATGGGTACGTACGTAATTAGATGTTACTACAAGAGACTTGAAATGATCATCTTGTCGCTTTTGTCCGGCACTTGGAATCTTTGATTATTCTGTGAAAAATATGTGAACTCTCATTGGGAGGCCGTCTACGTACGGCCATTAGTTTTGAAGTAACATTTTTACCTTATTACTTTGCTCTTTAATTAAGGATTTAGATCTCTTAAAGTTCTTATCCGAATTCTAGATCAGTCTAGAGTGAGAAAAATCATAGATATATAAATAAAATATATCGAACTATATTTATTAAAGCTAGCATGCATGATTTATTAATGCTGGCAGAGAAACTCACTTGGGTATACATATATAAATGAGATGATCTTTATTTGATCACTCTAGGTTTTAGAGTTCAAGTACTAAAAAGTCTTAAGGAATCAGCCATGATTGGTTCACTAGCTATAAAATTTTCCAAAAATTTTAAAAATCTTTTCCAAATCAAACCAAATATATAATTTAAATCTCATAAAAGATCTCTTTCAAATTAGATTTTTATCTAATCATTACTTTAACACAAAAATTAATACAACTTTTACAAACTTCAAACCAAAAATAATATCCAAACAATTTTCACAAACTCCAATACAAATATTATACTTATTTTAAAAAATATTTTTATTCAAACTTTCATCTCTTCTTTCCCAAAACCTAATCTCACAAATTCTCAAATATTTCTAACATTTTTAGTAACCAAACATGGTATCTGTTAATTAATATTCATGTATTAGAGTAGTAGTACTGTACATGAAGTACCTGTTGTCTTTTGTCCCAATTGTATTTGTAGAAGGTAAATATACAGAGCAGCTTGTCTTGTCATGCGCTGATATAAAAAACCCAACAACGTTCAAGTTTCTAATTTATGTTAAGAAGAAGAAAATAATCAAAACCTCCCTCCCTCTTTTCAGAAAACAGCTCTTCGTAGGCATGGGTACTAAAGCTTGGGAGGTTGCAGGATATTGTTTCCGACTATTTCTTGTAATCGGGGTCCTCTTACATCTGCCAAGTCTTTGCATTGTTCTCTACCAATTTACACTAGATGGAATATCAACTCTTGCTGATATCAAAATATTCTACAAATTCAGCATCAATGACCGGATGCCATTAGTTCTTCTTTTCTTACTTTCTGTCATCCTTTTCCTCGCAATCATTATTAGTATGATTCTTGCAGTAACTATTGTTTTCTGCGTCATATTGTTCAACGATGTTTCCACTTTGACAAAGATGGCGTATTCTTCGTTCACGTTGTTCACTGATGTTTCCACTTTGACGAAGAACATGGCCTATTCTCCGCTTTCAGAACTTCACTTCGGCAAAAACAAGATTGCATCTTCGCCAACTTCGGCAGCCGAGGAGCATGGCATGCCAAACGTGTAAGCTGGTCAGAATCATATATATTAATGGCTCGCATGTACTACTCCTTGAACGTCATTCATTTTTATGTAAGTTTGAGAACTAAGATTTGTGGTAAATTTTGTTCACGGATCTTTTGAAAGAGTCGTGTATATGATGATATACATGGAGATATACATGGTAAGATTTTAACAATCTTTCCGCTTATTTTGATAGGAGTGAACTAATGCTTAATTTAGTCTCTCATATTACATATTATTATCATAACCTGAGAAGTATATATCGTCTCTCGTCCTCACAAGGAAACATTGCAAGGAAAGGTGATTGATTATATATATAGCTGGCATGAGACAAGGATGCATGTTCGATCGATACGTTAATGCGCTTTGTTAGATTATTTTCTTTAAGATGATATTTGCCTTTCCCAATTGATCAATTTGGTTAACAAACAAGGGTTGCAACAAATCTTCCTCTTCATTGTGCTCGAAGTCAAGATCAACACTACTAGAGTAGTAATCAAGGTGCATGTGTTAGTTTCCATGCAATTTGAAGAATTGTGGTATCTATAATCTATATATATATATATGTTGAGAGTCGAGGATACTAGTCAATTAATGAGGAAGACGATTGTCGGCCCAATGTTGTTCTAATAATTGAGAGTGAAATAACATAATTTTTTTTTTGATAACCAATGAATGATTTCATTCAACAATAAAAGTCATTACAAGATATTGCTTCTATCAAGCCATACACCTGAGATACAAAAGAAGGACAAGAACCCCACCATATAACAGTATCCTCGACATTTCATGCATTCCTAGCTAATAGATGCACTGCCACATTACCAAGTCAACTAATATGTAGAATCTGAGCCTGTTGAAAGTCCCGCTGCATGCGTTTAATGTCATGAAGGAGAAAAGCAAAATCAATTAAATATTTAGAATGGAAATTCAAAGCATTCACAAGGACCAAACAATCCTTTTACACAATCAAGTTTTGAATACCCCATTGAATACAAAATTGTAAGCTCCTCAAAATAGCACTGGCCTCAATAAACTCTGGAGAAGCAACTTCACTTTCTACCTTACTACAAGCAGCAACCACACTCCCTTGGTGATCCCTAAAGATAATCCCAAAACCTGTCTTGTGTTGATCATGGAAAATAGTGCCATCAATATTTAATTTCAGAAAATTAGGTGGTGGAGGAGACCAACAAATCACTTTTCTTGCATCCTGGGTAAAACCATCAAAGACTTATACCTGTTTGTAAGC
>QEOT01009055.1:63194-87539 GCA_003123785.1 Pterocarya stenoptera | reverse complement strand
ACATACTAATATACCACAGCATATAACATATTTATTTGTTTCTCTTTTTCCCATTTTCATTAAGGCCACAATGGCACACTTAGTTCTGTTTGTATAATAGAGATTGTACAGTACCCTCTAGAATGTCATGCAATATCAAGAAAACATTTCCATGGATTTTTTTCCTGTATTTAGCCATCATTGATGACAATGTGTCTGTAACATAAGCTTAACCCACACCTCAACTACACATATATTAGGGCCAGCAACCAGTTCCAATAACCTATTCAAATTTTAACCTTTCTTCCATGAAAATTTTTAGCTACACCAAAAGAAGAAACCAATAGGATACAATCCAAGAAGTACAAATAGGTACGATCTCACAACGCACGGGCTAATGCTTAAGTCCTCAAAGGATATCAGAGACCCAAGAAAAGAAGATCCTAAAAAATAAAATAGTAGTCAGGATTAATTTCTTGGACAGTCTTCATGTACATGGTGTCGCCTAGTTGTTTCCTAGTCCCCATGCGCCTGTAAACTCATTTCACACTAAGGTAGCCAGAAAGCTCTTTGAGAATATGGATGAATCTCGTCAAAGAAGCGATATAGAATGGCAAAGCAAATGCATGAACAATATTCACAAACTGAAAAATTCCAGCCATTGCAATTGTGATTCCCCTGCTAAGCCCAAACAGCCAAGTCAATCAAGTCCCCTGCAGCCATGAGAGCAGAAAGCCACTGCTTGAGAAAATAGAAAAACATAAGAGAAAATATAAAGTAAATGTGCATTGGTTTTGTGTTCAGAAAGGATTCTGGAGGTTTTAGTTTCAGGTCTCTTTGTATGGGAAGCTTGCATGTCTCTGTGTGGTGGGTTGTGTGAAAAAGGAAAGCCAAATTTTAGCAAATTTGTCGGTACTAGTTAGCCAGAAGCACACTGAGATGAATTTGAAGACCCCACATAGGCAACCCCAACATGTAAGAACACCATCTTGGAGAAGCAAAAACATTGGGGGAAAAGGCCCCAAAGGAAGAACACCTACAAACAAGCACATGGCAACCACAACAAAGAATACTAGATCAGAGATGACATAAAATAAGGCCCAAAACCAAAGAGGAAAAAACACAATACAAAAGAGTCGGAAGAAAAAAAAAACAGAGAGATCCTCTCCCAACCATAGACAAAAACCTATAGTGAAAGAACACTCGAATTTGCTCCACTTGACCTCCAAACAGATAAAGAAAAAACAATAAAATTAGGAGAAAGAACCAAGAGAAGACAAAGAAAACACAAAACTGGGCATAGTAAGAAAAGAACATAGAGACCTTCCTCCAAAACGCAGATGAACACCCTTGCAAAAAGAACCGTCATGTTTCCTCTAGACTGAAGCTCGAACCATATGAAGAGAAAGAAACAAATCATCTCATCTCATGCAGCCCTATTTATTCAGCTCCGTTAATCCCCTATTTTCAACTTCTCCAGACGAAATTCATAGGCTGTTCAATCTATCTGCACACGAAAAAATCATATCCCAAGAACGCAGAACCAGTAGAAGTGGAAAGACAATAATACTGAACAAGAAATAAGCAAAGCATAATCCAGCCGAGGACATGATGTCAACTTAGCTTGCAAACAAAATTTCACTGTTCACAACTCAATCTGCTCTTTTGTAAAGACAGCAAAGATTTTCCCAATAGCAAATAGTTCAAAAAACTTTTACAAATCAGAAAACAAAACAACAGGAGAAGCTTCATTGCCCCACTGCCGTCACACCCAAATCTAGCCATCAAACTTTGGGTCCATTTTTTCAAACCCTTTATTAAGGAGTTGTGAAACAATTGTGAATTGATTGTATGTGTATCACTTACCAAACCCAAAAGCTACTAAAGCAAGCAAACAATGTTGTATAATAACAAACTATTCAGTTTAATGTAACCCCTAGGGGTTGGCTCAAGTGGTAAATACTTTGGTCTTGATGGTATGCTCTCTCCAGGTTTAAGATTCGAATCCTCTTGGGTGCAAACAATTTCTAAGGGCCATCGGACTGGGGGAACTCCCTCTTGAATTACCGGAAGTGCATTTGCAGAAAACTCCTTACCGAGGCCTGTGTACCCCCAGGATTAGTTGGGAATTTATTCTCGATTATCTGGTGCCAATAAAAAAAAAATCAGTTTAATGTTTCAGACATAATTACACCTCAAAAAACCAAAGCGCACACAACCATAAAAAACCAAGGGGTTCTTCACCATTTTCTTTATTTTTCATCATTGAAAGACAAGCCAGTATTACCATTAAAAAGAAGTGCCTACAATGTTGTTACTCGCTACCAACCATAACAGTAAACAGAGAATCAAAAACTAAGAGGAATGCACTGGTTATTGATGAGACCGAACTATAACAAACTAAGCTTTCCATGTATCACCAGAATCAACTCGAGCCACATAAAGACAAAGGTGAAAGAACTTGCAGTATATATTTAGCACAAACACGACATGGGTAAGGCAATCCAAGGACACAAGCCAGTGGGAGTTCTGCACCCACATTCACCCAATTCCAATTTGTTATGCTAACCACAGATTTGCATGAAAAGGAACCTGGTTCGTATCCTAATACAAAGACAAATCTTAATCCACAACTCAAAACATTTAACAAGTGCACATATCTTACAAGCAATGAGTACATAAAACCCAAAAATTCATTATTTAAAAACTTGAGCTATAACTCATATGTTTGGTACTAAACATGGAACTTTTCATAGTGAAACCAAAAACTCATAAACCAAGCAAATTTGTAACTCATCTGTTTGGTAATAAACACGCCATATATTAAGCAAATTATGCAGTTTACTTGCTCAGTATGAAAAAAATATGGTAAAACCAAATCAAGAAATTTAGCCCTAACCTCTAATAGCTTCTTGCTGATTTCCAGGCTAGGCATTACTTGGGATATGTAGCAAAGCTACCATAGTGGCAACAATAATAGATAAAATAATAAGAGTATCCGGTCAAAGCACCTTAGATAATTTGAACTGAAGCCAAAAAATTTGAGCGAAGCATGTTTTAAACACTATCAGACATGCAATTTTATTTCAAAAATATCACTTTTCAAATGAAGATGGGCGCATACGTTATAACCTTTAAATAAAGGAATTCATACATAAGAATCCTGACATAAACCAATGGAAAAGGCAAATAAAAGGGTGAACTACCTGATCTCAGCAACCCACAGGGTTTGAGGAGGGGCATATCTCGTATGGGAGCAAGTCAACGAAATAAACATTTTAATTCCGTATTACGATCACTATAAAGAAGCTATCGAAATAAAAGTGGTAAGAAGAAAAACAAGATTGCTTCTACTCCAAGCTACACCGGGTTTCAACGCCATATTGAAAGGCATCTAGATGGCCTAGGAGGATTTGCACTAAATGTCCATGGATGTTTACAAATTCTTCAAAGGTAATTCTGCAAAGATAAGAGATACTCAGAAGAATTTTCATTTGATTTATGTGCATTCTACACGCCAGTGTATAAACAACATTTAAACTTAAGTTTAAGGTTATCAGAAGACTATAGAAAGGTGACAAAAATGTATCCATGCTGCACATCTTGGAAAAAACAAATACAGAACGTTTCCCCTTTCAAAAGAAAATGAGCTGCAAAATTCCATCTACATTGTACGTATATTCTTCCAAAGACCAACTCAAATCAAACACCTAATTAAGAACTCTGTCCACCTTATGAACATATTTAGCGTCCACAGCCACCCTTCCTAAACACAGGTTCACTTGCATAACACCACAACAATTTTTTCAACAAGGCTCAACTAGACAACACCAGCTTTAGGACCCCCAAACCTCCTACAGACATCGAACAAACCTTTGGCCAATGTACAAATAGAGACTAAAGTTCCTCACACCACCACACAGGAAATCTATTTGTAGATTATCTATACAATTGGCAACACCAACAGGAAGTGAAGAAAGAGACATAAAAAAAATTCAGTAAATTGGACAATGTGCTCCTAATCAACATGAGTCCAACACCCATCGGACAACTACATCAGCTTCCAACAATGATCCGATGCTCCATCATTTCTAAATGCCATTAAAAAGAAGTTTTAGCCTTGAAAGGGGGCCAATGGAAGAGCAAGAAATTTGGAAAGATGACCCTATATCCAAAAATACTAGCCAAAGTCGTCAATATTACCAATGCCAGCCGATAACACTTTTGATTGAGCCAAATTCACTTTTCGACCAAGCACTACTTCAAAGCATAAGAATAGACGCCATATGGGAAGGAGTTGGTCAAGATTTGCCTCTTAGAAAATCAATGTATCACCTCCAAGCAAACTGTGAGAGAAAACCACTTCGTCATTCCATTAACCCATGAATATAACAATGACAAAGAGCAAAGGAGGTAATGAATCCCTTTATCCCAAGCCACAGTAACTGTTAGAAAACCTCACAGAAGAACCATTCATCAAAATTTAAAGCGCACTACTGAAATCCAAAGGTGCTATCAAATTCCACCATTTTGCTCCAAATTTGCATCACCTCAGCATGTACCGAATCTGGCTCACAAAGTATCCCAGGTTCTACTGACCTTTGTCTACTATTGGGACATTCATTAGCAATCAATACATAGTCAAAGACATGTCAAACTCCAACAAAGGCATTATGAGATGTAGACATCATATCAAAGTCTCAAAATGCTTTTATCATGAGAAGACAAATCTCTGATTTTGTTCTCATCGCTACTGAATTCGGTCAAGAGAAACCAAAGTGCTTTGTAAGTTGGATATCGAAAACACATGTGATCAAGTGAAACGGGATTTTTTTCTGTATAGGCGGAAGCAATATGGTTTTAGGCAAAACTGGTGTAATCAAATAGTCCACTAAATATCCACAATGTTTTTTTCTATCTTGGGAATGACACTTCTAAACATATTTTTGACGGCTCTCGGGTTTCTGTGATGGTGATCCATTCTCCATGTTCATGGGCTCAAGAAATACAAATGGGGTTTTGATCTCTTAATTGCTGTTAACATAAAGACACTGATTTTCTGCGAGGCAGGCCATGACCATACCTAAGATATGGAATGTCTACCTTATGCTACGAAGAAACTCTCAGCTTAAAGTTCACCTTGGCTAAATCTGAACTGCTCTGTGTAGGTCAAATGGAGACCATTGACACTCTGGAGACCATCTTTGGATGCATGGTGACTTCATTCCCAATTACCCGCTTAGGTCTCTTTCTGACAGCAACTTTTAAGGCATACTTTTAATTTTGAATGACATCATAGAGAATCGTTTGGCCAAGTAGAAAAAATTGTATTTGTCGAGGGTTGGTAGGACTACCTTGATTTAAGAGCATTATGTCGAAACCGCCGACTTTTCTACCCATGTTCCCGCTTCTTGTTGGTATAGATCAATTAGATAAGTTACAATAAAATTTTATATGTAGCGATGTGGGGGGAAGAGTTCAGTTTCATTTAGCAAACTGGTATAAGGTGTCCATCGATTTTGCATGGAAGGGTTTGGGGTCCACAGCTTAATGAAGTCTAAAATATCTCTTTGGAAAATGGTTTTGATGTTATACAATTGAGAAAGAGGTTTCAGAGGATGGTGGCCAACGTGTAAATGCAGCTTACAAGGTGCTTGGAGTTCGAATGAAGTTAATGGGTCGTAAGGAATAGGCCTTTGAAAAATACCAAAGCTCATTTTACTAGAATTGAGATGGGTAATGTGACAAAGACAAGAATTGAGCATGGCATGAAGTGCCGATTAAACACTTACACTTAAGCCAGCATTCTTGAGGTTATCTAACATAAGCCAGCATTGCTCCCTTTCCCATCTTCTCTCATTCTTTGGGCTTCCCTCCGCTCCAGTGCTCCACACCGGCGTAACCCTAAAGATCTCCCGCACGGCGCCGTGGCTCTCCCTTCCTTGAAGACACTCGGCGCCTTGGATTACTTCCGAATGCCCACGGTGCCTTGGATCTCCTACCGTGTTGACCGACGTATTTCTTGGTTCTCCTCTTGTTTCTTGAATATCCTACCGTTTAGGCCCTTTTTATTCTCCCAAATGCTTGTTTTTTTCTCGATTCTCAATAAATCTTTATACTCTTCCTGAAGGACCTTAACGGTGGAGTTGAAGGCCTACGGGGCTTGCTTTCTCACCAAATCGCAAGATTCCGGATCTTTTGTTCTCACTGTCTCTCAAATTAACACTTGTTTCTTAGCTGGGTCTTTGAGTTTATTTGGTTATTTTGAAGCGTGCTTTATTTGAATTCGGGGATTTTTTCATCTGGGTATTTCGATTTTAATTTTATCAACGTTTTGATACGTGGGTCTTTGAATTTCAGTTATAGTTTAAGGCTTTGGTCTCTGCTTCAACGGTGTGATTTAGGTTTATCTTTTTTAATAGATGTAGATGTATGTGTTGTGTTTTCTATGCGTTTAGTATTCTCCTAAATAAGATAGCCCTATGGTGGTTTTAAATTCGAATCTCGGGTGGTTGCGTCCCATCGGTGAAAATTCAATAACTTACCTGATCCATGTGATTGCTTGAGTTACAGGGTCTCGATTTAACCGGGTAAAAGACATGTTGACTTTGCACAATCACTAGAGCTCCTCGTCATCAAGAATTTACCTTATTAGTAAGTTTTAATAAGGTAACTTTCGTATCGGATAAATTCTTGATGACGAGGAGCTCTAGTAATCGTGCAAAGTCAACATGTCTTTTACCCGGTTAAATCGAGACCCTGTAACTCACGCAATCACATGGATCAGGTAAGTTATTGAATTTTCACCGATGGGACGCAACCACCCGAGATTCGAATTTAAAACCACCATAGGGCTATCTTATTTAGGAGAATACTAAACGCATAGAAAACACAACACATACATCTACATCTATTAAAAAAGACAAACCTGAATCACACCGCTGAAGTAGAAACCAAAGCCTTAAACTATAACTGAAATGTCAAATACCCACGTATCAAAATGTTGATAAAATTAAAATCGAAATACCCAGATGAAAAAATCTCCGAATTCAAATAAAGCACGCCTCAAAATAAGCAAATAAACTCAAAGACCCAGCTAAGAAAGAAGTGTTAATTTGAGAGACAATGAGAACAAAAGATACGGAATCTTGTGATTTGGTGAGAAAGCAAGCGCCGTAGGCCTTCAACTCCACCGTTAAGGTCCTTCAGGAATGAGTATAAAGATTTATTGAGAATCAAGAAAGAAACAAGCATTTGGGAGAATAAAAAGAGCGTAATCGGTAGGATATTCAAGAATCCAGAGGAGAACCAAGAAATATGTCGGTCAACACGGTAGGAGATCCAAGGCACCGTGGGCATTGGGAAGGAATCCAAGGCACCAAGTGTCTTCGAGGAAGGGAGAGCCACGGCGCCGTGCGGGAGATCTTTAAGGTTACGTTGGTGTGGAGCACTAGAGCGGAGGGAAGCCCAAAGAATGAGAGAAGATGGGAAAGGAAGCAATGCTACGCAATCTCTCACACATCATATTATTTTAAATTGTTTAAATTTTTTCAATGTACCATATTGAGTTTTTCTGAAATTATTTGAACTTTCAACGAAAATTTTCTTGAAAAATTGGATTTTTATCTAAAACCGTTGATTCTTTTACAAACAAAAGCATCCCAGTTTATTTTTATTAATTAGTGTTAGAAATTAGATCCACTAAAATTTATTTCTGCTTGAATATAATAAGAGTAGTGCTAGGGACACCGCTGCGGCTCCCGCTCGGTGTCCCGCTACGTGCTTTTTTGTTTTTTTCATTTTTAACATATATTTTTTTAATATTTTTTAATATTTTTAAAAAATAAAAAAAAATTACATTTTTATTTAAAATTATTTTCTTAATCAAGAAATAAATTTAAAAAAAAAAAAAAAAAANTCCTTATAACCGAAAACTTTAAAAACCTAAAATTAAAGTAAGATATAAAAATTCAAAATAAACAGAAATTATATAAGCGAGAAAGTTGCCGTGTAGTTGTTGGAATTGCATTTTTGCCATGACAAGTGAACCCACAGAACACTTATACCTCCCTCGTTTGTTTTGTTTTTGTATATGAGATAAGAATGAGTTATGATAAAAATTAAAAAATGAATAAAATATTATTATAATATATATTTTTAATATTATTTTTATTTTAAGATTTGAAAAAAATTAAATTTTTTATTTTATTTTATGTAGAAACTTGAAAAAATTATAATGATTAGATTAGATGAGATGAAAATTATTGTGAAAACAAACAAATATCAATTCGTATTCGTGGCTGTTAAGTTATAAACATTGGAGTACATGGGTCAACCGAACACATTTTGTTAAGGCAAACGAGTCAAATAATCAAACCCTAACATAACCTATTTAAATAACGGGGTCATATCCTATCATATGTTTTATCCCATTTAATAAATTAGAAATTAGTCAATACAACATGACTCATTTTAATCTGTTTCCTTTAAATTGATTGAACTAACCTGTATAATCCATTTGACTAAATTAACATAAAATAACGGGTCTTGTTTGGTTGCACAGTTCAAATGAGATAAGATATTTTGAATAGTAGTAAAACTTTTGAATTAAGATGAGATGAGATGGTTTGAAAAAAAAAATGTGTTTAGATAATGAGATAAGATGAGATGGTTTTAACTTTTTAGAAATTTGATAAAAGTGGTGGATCCCACCAATTATCGAAAAGTACTTTTAATTATTGGGTGAAAAATATTATGAATATATTAAAAATAAGTATATCTATTATTAAATTAAAAACTCATAAATATTTTGACTTTCGCAAAATATATTTTTATGTTATTATATTATGACCTATTAACTATATATACTATTCTCAATAAATTTCAAAATATATTTTTCTAATTATATATTACAATAAAATAAAAAATTATAAAAGATAATTATATATTAAAAATGTGGTAATTAGCGTTACTGTAACGGTACTGCAACGGTACTATATATGCAAATGTAGCGGTACTATAATAGATTAACTGTAGCAGTATTGTATCATTATGTAGCATTGCTGTAGCAATGATTGAAAAATTAGATATGAGATAAGACTTTTTTTTTATCGTTTGGGTAGACAGGTGAAAGATGAAATACAGCTCAGATGAGATAGTTTGTATCTCATATGGGCATCCAAATCGAGCCTTATTAGTAGCCATAATATCTCTAAAATAATAATAAGACTACCTACTAATAAAAAATATCAACATTTTCATATTTTAACCTATAATAAAATCAATATTACAAACCCAACAATAAAATATAAATATAGGTCTAGAATTACAATCCTAACAATAAAAATATAAGCATATTGAAAAATACTAATATTAGGGGTGAAAATGGAAGGTATTGATGCTGTTTTGGTCATTGATACCTTGAAATGATGTAAATCTTGACCAAAACTAGCTAGTGAAGGAGGGGTCGACATTAGTCTCTGCGTAACTCCAATCGATTCGTTGGCATCTTCTGTGGTGATAGAGGTGGCCCTACATGCAAATCTACGATGATGCCGCGGAGAGAGAGAGAGAGAGAGAGAGAGAGAGATGAGGAAGAAGAAGGGTGCGGGGTGTTTAAACTCTAGAGTGAAACGGTGGGTGCCGTTTCCTTTATATTTTTTTTAAACACCAAGTCCCAAAACGAAAGAACCTCGTTTCATAGATATATAATTTAAAAATAAAAAACATTTAAACTATTGGTTGGTTTAGCGGTCCAGTCCAGGATCAAATAGGGATTGAACCATTAGACATCGATTTTGGCCAAATTCAATTGCCGACCAACCGATTCTACGTTGCTTTCAGCTAGTTTGAATCGATCCCTGTCAGTTTTACGGTTTCTTGTACAACCCTAACTAATATTACAACCAAATAATAAAAAATTTTAAATGGGTTATTGCGGGTTGATTTCAGGTTTAACTGGTTGATCCGTTTATTAATTATATCTTATTGGGTCAACCTGTTTGGCCCAAGCCCATTTATATCAAATCTAAACCCACTAATTTTATATTATGTTCGTATTAGATTCATAGATTGTGTTACATTTGCCACCTTTACTTCGAAGACAAAGAAAAAACAACAAAGAGAAAGAGTACATGTGATTTGTAGTATAAAAGTACATATTTGAGTTTGAATTTTGAGGGTTAAAAAGTGCTTTTAATTGCCTAAAAGTTATATTAAAGAAAAAAATAGTATGTTCAATAAATTAAAAATATATCTTTTAAATGCCTAAAACAAATCTGAAAAATCACTTTTAAAAAACACCAAATTGGTTGTCAAAAATAAGCAAACAAACAAAATTGAAACTTTTGTTGAAAAGTTCATGTAGATGATGTTAGATGATGTTATATTTAGTGCATGATTAAGATTGTAATAAAATATATAGCTTATAGCTTTAGAGCTTATAACTTATTGTTTGAGTAATAAGTGCTACAATTAAAACGTTATTTGATATTGGTAACCTTATGTTTAAATCACTTTCAAATATGTTACATTTGTTTGAAAACAATTAAAAAAAGTATTTTCTAAGATAAAAATAATGCTCATTTGATTTTATTTTTTAAAATTATAACCATATCTTAAAAAATTTGAAAGTTGTAATTATCTGAAAGTTGTATGGATATTTCCACCTATTGATGAAAGTTTTAAAATTTGAACTACATTTGGGATTATCTGGAAAGCACGTTTAAGGAATGTTATACTTCTAAACTTATTTGATATTAAAAAGTACTTTAATATATAACATCAAAACAACCTAAATTTTCCATTAAAGAGCTTTAAAGCTATTTATGCATTTTTTAAAATTCGTACAAACAGGCCCTTAGAAAATCACCATAACTAGCTTTAAAAGCGCCTTAGGTGCATCTTTACCAAACTAAAAACAACTCTTTAATAGTATAATTTTTTTTTTAGTAAAACTTTAAAATTAAAAACTTTACCATAAAAAGTTCAATTTATTACAGCAATAGCAAACAGACACTAAGATCCTATTTGAATAAGCAGTTAGTCTCATCTCATCCCATCTTATTTTTTATATAAATTCATCTCATCCTATCTTATCTTAGCATCCAAACACTACTCAAACACAAACACTTTTAAATTTCTCTTTCATAATTTTCCATCTAATCATTACAACTTTTAAACTTCCATATAAAACACAAGAAGCAATTCAACCTTCAAATCCCAAAATAAAAATTATATTAAAAAATTATACTCTAACAATATTTTAATTTTATAATATTTTTATTCAGCTTTTTCTCTCTTATTTCTCAAAACTCAATAAAAATCTTAACTTATTTCACTACTATTAACAAACCACCTCATTACTATTCACAAAATTCTCAAATGATCTCATCTCATCTGACTATCCAAACAAGATCATTAATGACTTATTTTAGAACAAAAATATTCTAAGATATTCTCAAACTATTTCACTACTCACAAATCATTTATTATTTTTTTACTCTTATTTACAAACTATTTTACTGTTATTTATAAACTATGTCACTGTTTCACAAATATTCCGAAACATTTTTAGAATCCAAAAAGCCCTAATGTTATTTGTTTTGACAGCAATAGCCAAACCGAACTCCAAAGAAAAACATGTGGTGGGTACCCGCAAACCATACAAATATTTTTTTCTCAGAGAAAATTCACGTGCTACCAAGAAGTCTGTCAGAAGCAGGACAGATAGGTTCAGCCCCAATCCAAGACCCCGTTTACAGGTTCAGCACTTGAGAAGAACGCTGACATCAAAAGTTAATAAGGCATCGTACAGAAAGAGCAGACAACACAAGGAAAGAGAGAAGATAAACCTGAAAAAAATAATCGTCCACTGATCTGGGTTCCCTTGCATTGCCAATAAGACCAAGTCCTCCACACTGGAAAGAAAACGGTAAAGCCTTTCCTAATTGCACCTAAACATCACCGCACAAAGAAGTAGCTGCAGCCCAGGGATTCACAGTAATATCCTATGCTTATTATAGAAGGCAAAGACTCAGAGACTGCGCATATTATATTCTTAGAAATAACTAGATGTTTTTCATTTAGCAAGTGCACATTAATTTTTAACGACTGAGATTTCTTGGCTTTTTTGAGTGAAATGAACTAAATGAAAGGTTAGCTCAGGCGAGAGAGGGGGAGAGAGAGAGAGAGAGAGAGAGAGAACTACTTGCAATCAAGTTCTCAATCCTACTGAAAGAAACACCACACCAGCATCCTTACTCATCTTTTAATTCACACAACCATTACATTTACTCCCTAAAAGCAATAAATAAGATTACAGAAGCGAACCAAAGCCCAATAATTTGATCCATGCTGAAAATGCCTTGGAAAATGCTAACAGCATTCAATTTCTAAGGAAAATAATAAATATGATCTCATACAGAGTTTCCAAAACCATTATGCCAGATATAAACTTCATACACCCACTTAGCATCTTGATCAAGGGACTAAAAAATGGAACATAGAGGGTAAACTTCTCATACAGAAGCAAGTTTACCAGACATGCCCTTAGCTTGATTCTCATCTCCGAAATTATCACCATCATTCTCCCTATCGGTCTGCTTTAATGCTGTTGACTCACGCTGTGATGGAGCACTGCCAGCTCCAGTAACCGACTGCTGATAAAGAACTCCACCAGCAAGAGTAAAGAGGAGGCACAGCAAACCAAATGGAGTGGCATGCTTATCCCAAATCATCACGTTAATGGCAACTGTAAGAAACTTATTAACAACACCGGTAACTGTAAAAGCCGTGGCAGAGATCGCCTTCCTTGCAGCAAACCCAAAGAAACTGATGGCCAATCCAAAAACACACGATAATGATACTGCAAAGAATGCATTTGGTTCAAACAAATTCCCATAATTAGATCTCAATGCAGCAAACACATCAGCATACTCTCCCGTGAGAAACCAAAACACAGGAGCCATCATCAACGATAACAAATTGTTATAGAACACAAAACCCCAAGTGTTCAACCCAAGATTCGTCACCATATGTTTGATATAAACCATCTCAGTAGTAATTGTCACCAAATAAACAAATGCCCACGTATATGCAGTCAAAGTAAAAGCTGAATCCGTGGCCACATAGCCAACAGCTCCACCCAATATGATCAACAAAGACACAAAGGTGAGCTTTGATGGGCACGGCTGTCTCCTAAATGTTGTATCCGCTATAGCAACCAAAAGGGGTGTCAAGGATCTAAACACTATAAATGTATCCACATTCGCATGACGTAGAAGATTAGTGTTTGTAAAGATTGCCAGATAGAAAACAATAGCAGCGGGTAAAAACTTCTTGGCAGTCTCGAATGTAAATTGATCGTGGTGTAAAAATCCTAGCTTCCCTAAAACCCAAACTCCAAGAGCCGAAGTTAGATACTGCAACGCAGTCAGAAGGCCAGGATAGTTGAATTTGGTTATAGCAAACTTGTTAATCACGGCAAGCAAGCTTGAACAAAGCGCATATCCGAGCACAAGACTGCTCGTGGCATAGTACTGCTTAGTACCATCGAATCGAATCGAAGACATTTTGAACCAAACTTAGTTAACAAACAAGGAGATCTGAAAAATTTAAAGCGCTAGATAGCAAGATTGCACACCACGAGAGGCATATGAACCAAGATGGAAGGAAATGAAGTAGTAAACGACTTCATAGCAAAAATGAAATGTGGATATTTTAAATTAAGACGATCTGATATAAGAGGGGATAGTTAATGTCAGAAAAATCTGGAAAAAACAATACATGAATTTTCGTCCCTTTCTAAATTAAAATCAGCAATAATAGAACTAGTGCAGAGATTCAAGCAAGAAAATGAAACATAATAGAAAAGACAAGGTTACACATCACCGACAGAGACAGAATCACCAATCTTGAAAAAAATGGAGAGAGATTGTGAATCGTAGACACCAAATGCTCGAGTCAAAATCCGAGAAAATGTTCCCAAGAGAAAATCGGGTGCAGTGCGTACGAGAGAGAGAAAGACGAAGAGGGCTTTGAAGTCCAAACAAATGAAGGAGATTGGGAAGAAAATCCTATGGCGTTGATTTGGTAACCCGAGCGAAAGCCAAATGTTAACAGGGACGTCGGTTGGTTTTTTTAGGAAGGAAAACGACGAGTTCACTCTGGAGGAATGTTGAAGATGTCGTAAAATGGGTTTCCAACAATCTCAAACCTGTCTGGCATCTTCCCTTCACTAGAGACGAGGAGGGACAAAAAAAAAAAAAGCAATCTGACAAAACAACATTAATTACTCTCCTTTTCTCCTCCAAAGTATCTTTGTGAACGTGGAAGAGGAAAAAAAAAGGACAATGCTAGTCCTTTAGGCTGGATTTTTTTTTTTTTAATTTTGTAATTAAGAAAATATTTTTTAATAATATGTTGTAAATTTTTAAAAAAATATTTAAAAAATACATGTAAAATAAAAAAGTAAAAAAAAAAAGAATACACTAAAATAACTAGTAGAAACCAACTACTGTAGTACTGTCTTAAAAATTAAAAAAAATTATATTCTTACTATTTGTTCTTACAGTTTAGTATTTCTATTATAATTTTTTATTTATTTATTGATTAAGAAAATATTTTTTTAATAATATTATGATTTTTTTATGTTTTAAAAAATATTAAAAAGTATAAAAAGAATACATGTAAAAAAGATAATAAAAAAGAAAAAGAAGAATTATATCTAGGAGCTTGGAGCGGTGGTAGTACCATCCAGAAAAGAAGGGAAGTTCATAAAATATTGAAGTTATAGTTTTATCTCAAGTTATTGGGCAATGCTAAGATCTCGTTGAGGGATTCCGTTCAGGCATTCTGTTACAATTTTCTTTTTTTCAGTTTTTTTTTGTTTAATAATATTGTGAATTACTAAATTTTATTCTTTTTTAAAAAATATTTTAAAATGTTTAAATAAATAAAAAATACTTTTAAAAATTTTTTCACATCATTTTTTAATACTTTTAAATATTTAAAAAAATCAAAATATTATTAAATAATATTTTCTTAATCATTACAAAAAAAAAAAAAAACTGAAAAAGAAATTGTAACGTTAAAAATGAATGGAATCCCCCAGTAGGTTCCTATCATTTTCTAAGTTATTACCTCGTCTCCTTTGAGTTATGACGATGATTAAGGTTGTATCAGAGTTTTTTTTTTTGAGACCAAGTATGTTATATATTTATATACTTATAAAATAGTTGGCAAGATATAAGAGTTTAAAGATAGAAGTTAATAATTATCATCCCGAACCAGTTCATAAAATATTAAAAAAAAAAGAAAAAAAAAAAAAAGAGGAGAATTATTTAGGGGTGTCAAATCTTACTAACTATTTGTGTTAGTATCGTGTCAAAATATGTATATTATATTATATGGGTCAATTCTAATTCAATCTATTAAGCTTATCGTGTCAAAATCTCAAACCTTAATACGACCCATTAAAATAACGGGTCGTGTCGTGTCAATCTGTTTTGACCCATTTATATAAATTAGTTGAATAGATCCGAAATTAACCTGTTTGACCTTGTTAAGTTTAACATAATTTTATATAAATGTTAAAATCACAATATCTATAAAAATATAAAACTAACTACAAGTTCAAAAGTACAATCCAAACAATAAAAATATCGAAATAAATTCTAACAATTTTATTTTTAAGTATAACGGTATAATTATAAATTTAACTTTCTTAACGGGTCAAAATGGATTGACCCGTTATCAATTCGTTAAGCAATCGTATCTTAATGAATCAATCCGTTTTGATCCAAACTCGTTAAGGCTATACCTTAATCCACTTTTATTGTGTCGTGTTTATATTGGATTAACGGGTCGTGTCACATATTGCCACCCCTAGAGTCAATTACAACGGTTTTGAATCTTTTGATACAGTCTAAATGCTAGATTGGTTTGTGTTATCCTTTTTTGGTCTGGATTATGTAAATGAGAATATGAGTTGTATTACATACAGTTATTTTTACGTATTCTTTACGCTCTCCACTGATGTGATTGACTAAAATAATTATTTTATAATAAAAAAATGATGCAATCAATCACATTAGTGATGTGTATAAAGAGTACGTAAAAGTGACTGCACATAAAATTTTTACTGTTGAAATGACATAATTTTATTTAAGAAATTGATATATAAAATCATTTATGATGTGATGCAAGTATAATGTAACAGAAAGATAGACAAAATCAAGAACGAAAAACATAATTTGATGCGGAAGGTTGGTTGGTTCAGCAGTCTTCTAAGCCTACTCAAAAGTACTTTCAAGCGGCTCAATGAGATCCTGTTTGGCACCGCAATTGTTATCGGATCTTTTCAGACCATTTTATTATCATTGACAAATAATTCACTTCTATTTACAAATTATTACTACTATTTTACTAGAATCACTACTATTCACAGATAATATCATATACTCTCAACATTCAAATGAAACTTATTTTTTTCGTCCATATCTTTTAAGCCTAAAGTCAAATATTTTCTTTCGAGTAATGTTAAGTACAAGCTCTAAATAGACAAACTCTATACAAGTTTTTTATAAAAAAAAATAGATTACACTAATAAATAATAGTTTTTTTACACTTTTTTAAAGAGAAGTCATTTTTTTACAAGAATTTGCATGTGAGTTTGTCTATTTAGAGTTCGTAAAAATTATTTATCTTTTCTTAATATAAAAAGATTTTTTTTAATATTTTATCATCATGACATATCTTTAAAAATCTTTAGGAATAAAATTATGAGAAATTCTATTTGCAATTCCTACTTGAAGATTGTATGTACAGACTCTTTATTAAATGAGAAAAAAAATCATTTTAAGAGGAATATTTTTATAATTTTAAAAATAAAATTACCTAGATTTACATTACAGTTCCAAATGAAGACTACACTTATGCCTCGTTTGTTTTCAGTAGTGTTTTGAATTTCGTACCTTACTAACCCGTACGATCTGTATTTTTTGTACTGGCTACCGGTCCGGTACAGGTACACTGTCTATTTCATACCGACCGAAATACCAGTCGGTACCGACTGATATTTCGGTCTGTACTGGCCTATACCGGCTGATATTTCGGTCCTTAATTTTTTGTTCATTTTTTCAAACTAGAAGTTCATTTTTTGACCCCCAATTCATACTAGGTTATTTATAATTTATATATCTATGTATTTATGTATAATTTATTCATATAGAGACTATTATTTTGAAATATATAAATACATAATTTATTCATATAGAGACTATTATTTTGAAATATAATTTATATATATACATATATATAATTTATTTATATACCGACTATTCCGAAACGGAACACGAAACAGAACAGATATCGAAATATTTCGTTCCAGTGCCTTCACCGGTACGGCATCCGGTTCGGTATTCAAAACATTGGTTTTCAGATATGAGATGAGATTAAAGTTGAAAAATTGAATAAAATATTGTTAGAATATATTTTTTAATATAATATTTGTTTTGAGATTTTAAAAAGTTGAATTATTTATTTTATTTTGTATAGAAATTTGAAAAAATTGTAATGATAGGATATAAGGTTTTCAAATTTTTTAAAATTTTAAATTTTGATCTTGAAAATAAACAAGACCTTAGTATTGCTCTTAAATTATATATCTATCCAATAAAATTAGAAATGATAAATTTTAAGAGATCGTGCCCTGAAGAGATTTCGGTTATGTTTGGGGGCAAAGATGAGAAATCTCATCTCTATCTCATCTCATCTCATCATTACATCTTTTTCAAATTTCCATATAAAATATAATAAACAATTCAACTTTTTCAAATTCTAATTCAACTTTTTCAAATCCCAAAATAATAATAATATTAAAAAATAATATTTTAAACTTTCATCTTAATACTATTCATAAAATTTTCAAAAATTCTATCTTATCTCAACATCCAAACCTATCATCAACTTGAGGAGCCCTTTTGAGCTTTAAAAGACACAGCCCAAGAGCCCGCAGAGCTCGAGTCGATTCGTTTGGGGCTCTATAAATTTTTGTTCTGTTCACAATGCCGAAAATCCGCAAAGCTCTCATGCTTAGCCAACATAAGGTTCCGTTATTTCGGTTTATTTCCCGCCACGGCCTCTCAAAGTCCCGATTTCTCTCAGCCTCCTCGCACAGGATCGGAGTAACCAAGACATCATGCATCCAGTACCTCCAGAACTGCAAATCCGTGAGCCTGCTCGAGCAAATCCTGACCCAAATCTTTGGGGTCGGACTCCACCATAACAAGGACACCCTCAACAAGCTTATGGTCTTCTGCACGGACCCATCTCTTGGTAACTTGATTTACGCGGAGAAAATCTTCAATTACATTCAAGAACCGAGCTTGTTCATTTACAATGTGCTGATCAAAGCATTTGCAAAGAAGGGTAGCTTTAGAAAAGCCATTTGGCTCTTTGGGCAATTGAGAAAGGATGGTCTTTGGCCCGATAATTTTACGTACCCATTTGTTTTCAAGGCGATAGGGTGCTTGGGAGAGGCTTCGGAGGGTGTTAAAATTCATGGGTTTGTGGTGAAGACTGGGCTTGAGTTTGACACTTATGTCGGTAACTCACTCATTGACATGTACGCCGAGCTGGGCAGGATTGAGAATTTCAACCAGCTGTTCGAAGAAATGACTGTGAGAGATGCAGTGTCTTGGAACGTTATGATTTCAGGGTATGTTAGGTGTAGGAGGTTTGAAGATGCAGTGAGTGTTTTTCAGAGAATGCGAAGAGAGAGCAATGTGAAGCCTGATGAATCCACAGTTGTAAGCACTTTATCAGCTTGTACGGCATTGAAAATTTTGGAGCTTGGCAAGGAGATTCACGATTATATTGGGAAGGAGCTTGAAGTTACTATTATAATTAGCAATGCTTTGTTAGACATGTATGCTAAGTGTGGGTGTTTGAGTGTAGCTCGGCAAATTTTTGATGAGATGCCAAAGAAAAATGTGATTTGTTGGACTAGTATGGTGTCTGGGTATATAAACTGTGGTCAGCTGGATGAAGCTAGAGAGCTTTTTGAGAGGAGTCCAGTTCGGGATATAGTTCTTTGGACAGCAATGATCAATGGGTATGTGCAGTTCAACTGTTTTGATGAGGCCATGACCTTATTTCGAGAGATGCAAATTAGAAGGGTTAAACCAGATAAATTCACCGTAGTTTCTCTCCTAACTGGTTGTGCTCAGGTGGGAGCTCTAGAACAAGGAAAATGGATTCATGGATACATAGATGTGAATAGAATTGTGGTGGATGCAGTTGTTGGCACTGCGCTTATAGAAATGTATGCAAAATGTGGGTGCGTGGAGAAATCTTTGGAGATTTTCTACGAGTTAAAGGAAAAGGATACTGCCTCTTGGACCTCAATTATTTGTGGGCTTGCCATGAATGGCAAGACAAGCAAAGCACTCGAGTTGTTCTCAGAAATGAAAAAAGCTGGAGCTAAACCCGATGATATCACATTTGTTGGTGTTTTGAGTGCTTGTAGTCATGGAGGATTGGTTGAGGAAGGCCGCCAGTTCTTTATTTCCATGACCAAGGTTTATAAGATTGAGCCAAAATTAGAACACTATGGGTGTCTGATTGACCTTCTTGGTCGAGCTGGAAAGCTGGATGAAGCAGAGGAATTGATAGAAAAAGCCCCTAAAGAAAATAATGAAATTGTGGTTCCACTTTATGGTTCTTTGCTTAGTGCATGCAGAGTCTATGGAAATGTTGAGATGGCTGAACGGATGGCTGAACGGCTAGCGAAAATTGAGTCAAGTGATTCCAGCATCCATACACTTCTTGCAAATATCTATGCCTCAGCAGACCGATGGGAAGATGTAACAAAAGTGAGAAGGAAAATGAAAGATCTTAGGGTTAAAAAAGTGCCTGGGTGTAGTTTAATTGAGATTAATGGGATTGTCCATGAGTTTGTTGTTGGAGATCCGTCTCACCCAGAAGTGAAAGATATATATTCCATGTTGGATAGGCTGGCAAGACCTTTGTTGGGTTCAGAAGAAAGTGAAATGGAAAGAGAAAATCTGGTTCCATTTTATTGCTGAGGAGCAAATTTGCATTTTTGGGAATTTTTCCAGCCACAAAAAGAGTTCATGAAAATTTGCAGTCTTTTTGTTTTTCAACAAATAACATTATATTTGTTCAGCCACTTGAGAAGAAAAAGCTGGCAACCAAATTAAAGAGTTTTGCTGGAATTTTCTGTTGGAGATTAAGAGGAAAGGTTCTTATTAGATGCTAGTGTATGTATTCATTACTAAACCAGTCTCTTCCAAGTTCCGACCAAATTTTGGTGTTGTTGCCTTTGAGTCTGCTCCTGTGGATCGCATGCAATACTAGTACATATATATATATATGATTTTTTTGACTTTGAGTCATTAGTTTGTAAAATAATGTAACATATATAAATAAGAGTAATGCTAGGTACAAGTCTCAAATAGACAAGCTCCATACAAGCCTTTTGTAAAAAAATGAAGCCTACTAATAAAGAATAGTTTTTTTTAACAAAATCTGATTGGATCAGGTGTACGTTTTGGCCCCCATGCATAGGCCGGGACTAGCTTTTCTAATTGTTGCATGCGAGTAAAAAAATCCAATATTTTATGCATAAAACTGAATTGAAAGGTAACAAATTAAACATATATCTGGCCTCCCCCAAAACTGCATTTTGCTTAAGAACAAAGATAAACATGCACATAAATTTAACTCTTGCAACAAGATTTACGCTCGATCGTAAGATCTAGATTTATTTACCTTAAATATTCTCACATGGTCGGTTATGTTCTCTTTCATTAAATGGTAGTTTTATTTACATTTTTAAAGCTTTTTCATCGGGAAAGACAGGCTATAATATATATATGATCATCTCAATCTTTTTTTATTAATTTTTTCTTTTCTGGAGTAAAATTAGATAACGGGTTGTACACCCTAGTACTAGTCCCTACACCCATTATAAGGTCCCTTTGAGTAAAAAGCTTCGATCGGTTCTTCATGTTCCTGACTATCACGGCCTCATGAAAGCTGGGGCATGCAAGGTCATAATTAATCTTTATCATCATCGTCATTTGTCACTTTGTTCAATGCATGCTGCGGGGGCATATAAATCATATCCATCGATCGGCACCATCATCAAGCCCCATCTCCATATATATCATGGGGATGAGAGGTGGTAACATGAATGCTTATATAGAGGGAATCGAAGCTTAGAGATGAAGGTACGTAGTGAGCTCGTTTTGGCATAAGTCATACACGAGTGAAGTGCGGAAGGGTGCGCTTGAGTATATGCNGATGAGAGGTGGTAACATGAATGCTTATATAGAGGGAATCGAAGCTTAGAGATGAAGGTACGTAGTGAGCTCGTTTTGGCATAAGTCATACACGAGTGAAGTGCGGAAGGGTGCGCTTGAGTATATGCATGACTCAATACCAATGACAGGTATGGTGCTATATATATATTTGGCATAGAAATAAATTATCTATTTATAAATTTTTTTTATTGACATGATTACCAACCAGTACTGTAGAAATCTGTGGTCATATCGGCTCTTAAATAGCATAACTCTCGGTATAAAAACAAGGAAACTATAGTTCAAAGTTCAGCAAACGCCTTCGTTGGAGCTAGATGATAGCTAGCAAGCAAGGCACCTGGCCTAAGGGTGGCTAGACTTGATAGTATTAGTATAGAGCATCTAATTTTGGTCTTTTCGGTGCATGTTGGGTCATATAAACTATATCTATACTAGCGTAAGATTTTTGATTGTTTATTGGAATGTTGGCGTGGGAATGAAATCGTTAAAGTAGTACAGATTCTATATATCTTATCTTTTGGATTTCCAAACGGTACCTCATCATGTTAATTAAGCTTAAATTGTTATAATTGGGTAGGCGCCCAGTACGTGGCGGCATGCAGTTAAAAATTTGTAAATAATGAAAATAAGACATTACAAGAAAACTGCTTATTTGCAGCTAATTAATTCTAGGGAAATAATTATTTACAGTTAAAATAAATCTGTTTTTGTCTTAAATGGTATTTTCGCCACTATTAAATGGCCCCAAAAACCTGATTTTCTTGTAGTGAGATACTCGTTCGAATATTTATTTTAAAAATAAAAGTCATCATGATTTTAAGATTATGATTTTTCTTTTGACGTTTCAAATTAATTTCATATTTAAAAAAAAAGAATATCAAGTCTTGTCAATTTATAAATTTATTTTTATAAAATTTCATTGTGCTAACGAATTTCTCATATATATATATAGATATAGATTCGTATATTCGTAGCATTGCAAGATTTGCTGAGGCAAAAGACTAAACAAGACCTAATAATTAACATATATATTTTTAGAGAAGCTAATATGGTCGCATATTTTTGAGCGAAGCACAGGACTCAAAGTTATAATTCTGATTTTTGTGGCGAGAATTCCATACAAGGTTCTATTCGGGGAATTATTCGCATGGACAAGCTCGGCATTCCTTATATTAGACGTTAATGGATTATTGGTTTGGTGGCTTGGTTTTTTTGTGTCTTTTTGGTCTAATCTGGGTTTTTGGCACCGGAGTTTTGTTCTTATGGTTATTTTTTTTGTAAATTCTCAGGTGTTCTTTGTTTTGTTTCCACAGTATTCCTCTGTCACAACTGAGGCTTTTTTAATAAAATTGAAAAGGGGTCACTCATAGACATGTGACATCATCTATTTAAAAAAAAAAAAATTAACATATATATAAAATGATCACACAATACATGCATAAAAAATAGAGCATACTAATACTAATTACCACGGTACAACAACCTATTTCGGAAAAGTAATACATAGAAAAGAGATTTTAATGATCAACATGACAAGAGAACACTATGGTAAGCTGAGGAAAACATTACTCCAGCAAGAGACTCTCATACTACATACATAGATGGTAGACCCTTCTTACAACTTTTTAAAGTCTTAGGACTAGGGAAAACTTATTAGATAATCCGGAGTACGAACAACCTAGTACTTCATTCCTATTGTAAGATGTCGTGTCATTAAAATTATTTTTATAAATACTAATTTTTAATAACACGACATAATGTGATAGGATGAAAGACGAAAATATCACGTGAATTCGTACTGTAAGATAAGTAATTATTCTAGTACTAGGATATTAAGCACATATTGATCGATCCCAATTTTGAAAAGCTCAAGCCGCCGGGGCGTAATCATAATCATCATCGTCATCATCCCCATCGCCTTCCATGGGGAGATCATAACCACACTCATTGACATAAGGAGCATGATCATTGTGATCGGCATGAAGAATGATGGGCCGCCTCGACCTAATTAGCATCATGGAGAAGTGCAGCGTTTTATCTTGATCTTCTTGACGGGACATGACTAGCAGAAGCAAAAGATCGAAGTTCTTCTTGAGGTAGGTAGGTAGGTTAATTACTTGGATATGCAATGAGAAGATCATGGGCAGATGAATGTTATATAGGAGGAGGAGGAGATGTAAGGCTTGATGGTAATGCAAGGAAGCCTCGTGCCGAGGTGTGCATAATTCTGGAAATATGTGTCGGACTCGTGCCAGAAATCCCCTGGTGGAATCCTAGTTGGCAGCCTTATATATCGAACACGAGTATTTAACAAGATAACTGCATAGATATGATGGATCTATGCGAGAATATGCACTGTAGATTTTGGGCAAGGAAAGCTACACATGGTCTTTATTCTCGGGTAGTGGACACAACTGGAAAATGCAGGCATTCGCCGAAGTGAGGAATGCGCATTCCGGTTCTGATGGGGGCACGTGAATTAGAAGGTTTCTGTACATGAATTCTAATCATATATACATCTAAGGTGTGCAAAACGTCTATGAGGTTTCACATTGTTTGAAAAAGAGAATTTCTTACGTTATGCATGCTAGATATAATCATGGATTGTGTAAGTGCCGTACACTCATTTTGAAAAAGAATAAAGTTTATTATTAAAAAAAAATAATATTTTCATGTGGACCAATCTATATTTACTTATTTTTAAAAAATAATGTATGATGTTTGCGTATTCTACTACTACAAATATAAGGACTAAGAGTATATGGCACATGGCGCAAGGAATTCCATTAGTGAATTTTACGGTTACGTAACAAAAAATCAAAGTGATCAAGTAAGAATATATATGGATTAAAAAAGTTTATTTTTAACGTTAATGATTAATATGTATATATAAAGATCTACCAAATTACCACAAGACTTTTAATATTTAACACTAAGGGCTGATTTGACATTTGAAATATCTCATAATTCCAATAAAATGGTTTAAGTTAAGTTCAAATATTTTATTAAATTTTAGAAA
>QEOT01009055.1:8307-56854 GCA_003123785.1 Pterocarya stenoptera | reverse complement strand
CAGCAATAGCAGTAGTACTGGTGTATTTTTGCTGGGTTTCCTTTTGTCAGATAGTGATTGCGTGTTGTTGCTTTCCACGTTTAACTATTGTCACTTCCGCTTCTTAAATTTTATCAAAGTTTCTAATCTTCATTCATTCTCATGCCTGCATTTAAAGACCTCAAGTCAAGTCTCACAGAGTGGATTGATGCATCTAATCTATCTGCAGCAGCTTGGCACATGGCCTCTGACCCTTTGGAGGAATCTTACAGCCATATATAATATGGGAGAGATTCATGATCACGTGTCCACCATTAGCTGCTACAACTCATGCCTGCTTTTTGAACAAGGAGCAATTTAGTGAGTGGATAATAAATAACAGATAATTGAGCCTTTGGATAAAACTGGACTTTGAGCAAAAAATTATATATATATATATATATATGTGTGTCTCACTCACACATTCACATGGCCATAGAATGTTATGTTAATTGCTGGTTGTGCCTAAAATACCCTCCTTCGTTTCAAGATCTGCAAGACAAGTTACCTGCAGCTTCCCTTTAGCGTCCGTAACTACTGTAAATATTTTTTTAAAAATTGAGTAAATATAATATTTATAGAAAAAAAATTAATTTTTTAATAATAAACTCAATTCTTTTTTAGAAAAAAGTAGGCGGTGCTTATAAGTACGTAGATCTACAATTCATGCAGATGAAATAAAATGAAAAAATCTCAAATTTTTTTAAAATTTATTTTCCAAACATTACTAGATACAAGTCCTAAATAAAAAGTGAATTTTACTAATAAAAAATAATTTTTTTATACTTTTAAAATGTGGATCACTTTTTTACCAGACTTTGTATAAAGTTTGTTGATTTGGAACTTGTAAAGATGATTTTTCTTCAACTAAATTATTGAAAGACTCGTTGCTTTACATTTAGGACTTGTTTGTTTTTATAATTTATCTCATCTAATCAGTATAAATTTTTTAAATTTTTAAATAAAATAAAATAAATAATTCAACTATTTTAAATTTTAAAATAAAAATAATATTAAAAAAATAAATATTAATAATATTTTATTTAACTTTTAATTTTTATTTAACTCATCTTATTTAATCTGTAAAAACAAATAATGTCTTGCTAGATACAAGAGCACAAGTTGTCTACTCCGGCATGTAGAAGAAATTCCGAGCCATGAATTTAGCAATTACACAAGTCCGGATGTGCTTGGAAGGAATCGGCAAATTTTTGTTTTTGTTTTTTGTTTTTTTTTTTTTTCTGTCCAGACACACAATTTTCCCGTCGTGCACTGGTGGCAGGATAACTGGCAAGAGAAACAACGCAACCTTGTAAACCTTTTTCGCAGTCCACGAGGTCCGGCAACTCTTTAAAAGTCAAGACGGTCAAAAATCAAATTCGGAAAGCGCCGCCTCAAGGATTAAGAAAAAAAAAAACACAACCAAAACATCTGCAAAAGACGCGTACCCTTTGCCGCTCACATCTACGGCTCCTATGGCATTTGGTTTGGCGTTCTCTTTCTAAATTATTGTCTCCTCCACTTCTATAAATTTATTCCCACCTCGACCCATGGCTCGCACCTCAAATTCTAATTTTTCATTTAATTAGTAGAAAAGTTCTCTTTTTTGTCGTAATTAACGCTTGATTTGCTCTCTCTCTCTCTCTCCGAGGCCTCGTAAATATATATTGATCTATTTCTCTTCGGCCGCTCCGGCGCTTTTCTTCAATCTTTGGTGGGATTTGGCATTCAAGGTCAGTTTTTTGGATCTGGGCTTTGGTTAGTTCTGCAGTTTACATAGTTGTATGCTTGGTTTTCCGTTTAATTCTTTGGTTTTTTTTTTTGGCTATTTCTGGTTTTTCCTGCTATTAACTTGTCCAGATTCCCGAAAACCCGGTCCCTTGATGTGAATTTTGATCTGGGGTGAGGGATTTTGTGCTATTAATGTCACAATGTATGTACTTAATTTTGTCAATTTAAGTTTCTCAGAGAGAACCACTAAAAAAACCGCGGGGAGGGGGAGGGGGACTATTATTTCTTATCCGATTTACCGGGGAAAGACTATACAAGATCTATATTAGAACTTCCTTCGATCCATTCTCATATGATTTCGGATGTTCATAATGTTTGCTTAGAATTGATTGTTTGCTTAGAATTGATTGAGATTATGATATTCTGTACTTGGTATTTTATCTCATTCAATTTGCTTGGATATGTGACAGAGAAAATGACAGAGGCAAAACCAGATACCCCTTTGATACCAACCTCATCATCCCGAAACCTTCCCGATTTCAAGAAATCCATTAAACTAAAATATGTGAAGCTCGGTTATCATTACCTCATCACCCATGCAATGTACCTTTTCCTCTCTCCTCTTGTAGTTGTTATGGCCGTGCAGCTTTCAACATTTTCTCTCCACGATCTTTATGATCTTTGGGAGCATCTCCAGTACAATCTAATTTTAGTGATCATCTGCTCAACTCTCCTCGTTTTCTTGTCTACCGTCTACTTTCTCACCCGTCCTCGCGCTGTATACCTTGTCAACTTCTCCTGCTACAAGCCTGAAGAGCCTCGGAAATGCACCAAAAAGATCTTCATGGATCAATCTCGGATGACTGGTACCTTTACAGATGAGAATCTTCAATTCCAACGTAAGATCCTTGAGAGGTCTGGCCTTGGTGATTCTACTTACCTTCCTGAGGCTGTTCTGAACATTCCTCCAAACCCATCAATGAAAGAAGCTAGAAACGAAGCTGAAACTGTGATGTTTGGTGCTATTGATGAGCTGTTTGCCAAGACTGCAGTAAAGCCCAAAGACATTGGAATTTTGATTGTGAATTGCAGTTTGTTCAATCCAACCCCATCTCTTTCTGCCATGGTTGTCAACCACTATAAGCTTCGGGGAAACATAGTTAGCTACAATCTAGGTGGGATGGGCTGCAGTGCAGGTCTGCTCTCAATTTCTCTTGCTAAAGAACTTCTCCAGGTCTATCCCAACTCGTATGCATTGGTTATCAGCATGGAGAACATCACGCTTAATTGGTATTTTGGAAATGATAGATCAAAGCTTGTTTCAAATTGCTTATTCCGAATGGGAGGAGCGGCAATACTGCTTTCTAACAGAAGTTCTGACAGAAGAAGATCCAAATACCAGTTGGTAAATACCGTTCGTACCCACAAGGGTGCAGATGACAAGTGCTTCGGCTGTGTCACCCAAGAAGAAGACTCCACAGGGAAAGTTGGTGTTACTTTGTCAAAGGATCTCATGGCAGTTGCTGGTGATGCTCTGAAGACCAACATCACCACTTTGGGGCCTCTTGTTCTTCCAATGTCCGAACAGCTGCTATTCTTTGCTACACTAGTTGGGAAAAAGCTTTTAAAGATGAAGGTCAAGCCTTATATTCCAGATTTTAAATTAGCTTTTGAGCATTTTTGTATTCATGCTGGAGGAAGAGCTGTTTTGGATGAATTAGAGAAGAATTTGCAGCTATCTGATTGGCATATGGAGCCATCAAGGATGACACTTTATCGATTTGGTAACACCTCAAGCAGTTCTCTTTGGTATGAACTGGCATACACAGAAGCAAAGGGGAGAATGAAGAAGGGGGATAGGACATGGCAAATAGCATTTGGCTCAGGGTTTAAATGTAACAGTGCAGTGTGGAGGGCTCTAAGAACTATAAACCCAGCAAAGGAGAAGAACCCTTGGATGGATGAAATCCATAAGTTCCCGGTAGATGTTCCAAAAGTATCGACCATCTAGATGTTCCAAGGCTATATTTTGGCAATTGGTGCTGGCTTTTCGAATGGAGGAATTTTTACTTCTTTTTAACTCTGGTGTTGGAGTTCATTCTTGATTTTCATGCCCAGAGTTTGGGACTTGATTGTGCTTGTAGGGCTGAGCAGTGTTAGTTCTGGGTTGAGAAGACATTTTTATTTAGTTTGTCTCAATTTTTTTTTTTTTTTTTTTGGGGGGGGGGGGGGGGGGGTTGTGGTTAGTTGTTAGTAGCATGATGCTTTGATTTTGAGTGGTCTCCCATTATTATGTAACCAGATTATCAGAGATGGGTCTTCTTATTCTTTGTAGGAATAAAATCAGGAAGTTCTATGAATCAGAAGAAGGAAATATCTTCTTGAATGGAGAGGCCTAGAAAGTCAGACCCTCGTTTAAACCACTACAGCATGAACACATTGAGACGTCTTCAATTAAAATGGCATGAGATAGAGAGATTTTCACAATACTTTCTCCTCAGCTTTTCCACTAAATGAATTTACCTTCATTAGCTTTTTCGTCTAATAAAGGAAATTATTTTCCCAAAATGGACAAACTCACGTAATATGTTCTTACAAAAGTGTGCGTGTTGTCTTTTTTTTGAGTTGCCATGCCACAATCTCCCATCTTCAGGCAGCCTCCCACATCGGCTCCTAACTCTTTCAAGAATATGATGGTAGTTAATTACGTTATAGTCATTTCATTGACTCAACGTGTTGGTTACGAGTCTAGACGGAAAGGCAATGATGCCCTATTCCGGACCTGTTAAGTAGGGCGTAAACTGACGAGTAGTACAATGTTTAGGGTCAAGGCTGCGGCCGTTGTCCCCCTTGGAGTGCATGTTAAGTGTTTGTTTAAATGACTAGGTGCATAAAGTCTAATGCAGCACGGCGACCATGGATAAGTCGAGACGGAAGGCAGGTACCCTGTTCGGGCCCATTAATTATGGCGTAAACAAACGAGTGGTCCTATGTTTAGGGTCGGGGATGCGGCCCCCTTGGGGTGCACGTTAAATGTTTGTTTAAATGACTAGATGCATAGGGTCTAATGCGTTGGTGCCTTTGAATACGTGTTAAAACCCCACGTAAGATGGCCTCTAGAACCACGGTACATGTCCTAACCATGTCTAGGACATGCCCTTTGATCATGTCACGAGCATGCTTTGACCAGTGTCTTGTCACACACGGGACGCTCAGCGTGCTCATGGACCGGCCACATGCATGCCTTGGCCCGTGCCTTGACACGCACAGGGTGCCCAGCATGCAAGCCGTGCACGCGCCACGCCTCGACCGCAACGAGGTTAGTGGCTTAGAGCGGGCCAACACACGGCCAGGCATGCGCATGCCCATGCGCATGCCTTTGCGCCGCATGGCCTTGCACAGGCACGCAGGCCGCATGGCCTAGCGCGCCCCTGCAGCCCGCGTGGCCCTGCGCCCCCATCCTGGCCGCATGGCCATGCGCACAGCCACGCACACGCCCACCAGGCGCACGCCCAGCCAGCGCACGCCCATGCGTGAGCTCATACAGCACATGCAGTCGGCCATGCCCCCAGCCACATGGCCCTCCTGCTGCATGCCAGCGAGGTTAGTGGCATGCCATCCAGCGCACGGCTCCAGCCCGTGCCATGTAAAGCAGGCCAGTGGCATGCCCACTAGGCATGCCATCCAGCGCACGGCTCCAGCCAGTGCCATGCAGAGCAGGCCAGTGGCATGCCCACCAGGCATGCCATTTAGCGCACGGCTCCAACCCGTGCCATGCAGAGCAGGCCAGTGGTATGCCCACCATACATGCCATCCAGCACATGGCTCTTGCCCATGCCTTGCAGCAGGCTCACATGGCTAGCCACCTTTAGTAGGCCGAACATGGCACCATGTCATGCCCACCAGCCGGCCCATGCATGGCACCATGCCATGCACCACAGCTAGCCATGCCGAGCCACCTAGCCATGGACCAGACCGAGGACCACCATGCACCATCCTAGCCGTACCCTTGGTTCATGCATGCCACGGCCATGTGGTCCATGCCACTATCCTTGTTTATTTTATTTATTTATTTATTTTATTCTATTTCTTTATTGCAAAAGGGCCTTTTGGAGGTTTCCAAGTTGTAACCTTATAAATAGGACCCTTAGTCATTTCTTTCACATCTTTTGACAATATTCCTTTGTGGACAACTTTGTTCTTGAGATCATTTTCGGTGCCTAGCACTTGGGCTCTTTGGGGTGCAATTCGTGAATCCCTAAGGAGAGAATCACACTTTGCAATTCGTGAATAAGTGTGGTTCAAGTTATCAATCCTATGAGTATTTATTCCATCTCTTGTCTTCCATTAATTTTTTATTGATCTTGTTATTTGTGTTCATTGTTCATAATTGTTCTTGAGTAATTCGGCCAACAAGTGGTTCACCTAGTCCATTTGACCTTCCTTCCCTCCACATACTCGATCAACTCTTGTTGCCCTACTTACCATATTCGGCCATCACTTCCCAAGAATACCCTTCATCCAATCATTTCCCTCAATAGCCGAGACATACTTTCCATACTAGACCAAGTCAAATTCGGCCACCTTAGCCTTATTTGAATTAGTCTAGCCGCCCACTCCACTTACCATACTAGAGTTTCCATATTAGAAACCCTAGTTGACTCAATCAATCCCTCTTAGCCGGCCATCAACCCAATCCTAGACACATCCCAAGTTTTTAAGAAACTTTCCTAAAAACTCTCACTTGCCCATTCGGCCAAGCCTTGGCCGCCCCCCACTTTTGCCCTAGCTCCAAACCCTAATCATCCCATCTCACAAACCCTAGCCGGCCACCTCACTCATCCAAGCCTTAACCCTAATCCAAGTGGCGCCAACCCTAGCTCACCCTAGTGCCGAACCCCTTACACCATTGTGGCTCCAACACTTAGCCATTTTGCCACTTCCCATACACTTCCTACTAGCCTAAACACTAACCTCACATTGCCCATGTTGCCACCATAGACAACCTTTGGCGTGAACCAAGCAAGTGAAGAACTTGGAGTCGGTCAACCAAAGGAGCTCAAAGCCGAGAAGGACTTAGTGTTTAGGAACTTGACCGGGGTCCCTAACATTAATTGGTGCTTTCATTGAGAGGCATCTTGCTTGGTATTTTTGAGAAGTACTCACTTCTCTAAGAGGTAAACGACGCGTTAACTTGAACCTTTGTGATTGGATTGGGAGGGATCCCTCGTTGGATCCCATTGAATTTTTGTTATTTTGAATTGTGATTATACGGAGTTTTGGGGGTTGAGGTAGAGGACGGAGTAGTGTTCTCGAAAGGGTCGGCTACCTTTGAAGGTAGAGGACCCAAGGTTGGACCTTTGTGCAAGAGGGATCGACCACCCTTGAAGGTGGGGGACCCAAGGTTGGACTTTTGAGCCGTGATCAAGCTCCACCAACCAAAGTGTTGTCCAAGGTCCATAACAAGTGCAGTTTGCAAGCTCAGTTGCAAGACTCCGTGCAAGCAGTTGCAAGCTCAGTTGCAAGACTCAGTTGCAAGATTCAGTTGTAAGCAAAGAGCCATGAACCGTGGAGGAGGTGAAACCGAGAATCGAGGTGGTTCCAACCGGGAACGTCTTGAGGCTTTGGAAGGACATACCACAAAGATGATCGATGTCCTTGGTGAGGTCACATCCACATTGGCCAAACTAAGGATGGCTTTGAATGCTAATGCTCGTGAGACCGAAGAAAATAGGCATGCCATGGATGCCATGAGACGTGACAATAATGCAAGTCTTGAGAGGCTTGAAAGAAAGTTGGCCGAGCACAATGGCCAAAGGAGACCTCCTAGTCTGAATGATCAAAGACAAGAAGCCTTTATTGATGGGGCCGAGACAAGTGTGACGGGCTCCATGCATGAACCACAAAAAGCTGAGTATAGAAGAGGAGGTCGCGTTGAGAATGATCAAGTGGCCGTGGAAGATGGATTCGGGAGGAGNGAACTAAGGATGGCTTTGAATGCTAATGCTCGTGAGACCGAAGAAAATAGGCATGCCATGGATGCCATGAGACGTGACAATAATGCAAGTCTTGAGAGGCTTGAAAGAAAGTTGGCCGAGCACAATGGCCAAAGGAGACCTCCTAGTCTGAATGATCAAAGACAAGAAGCCTTTATTGATGGAGCCAAGACAAGTGTGACGGGCTCCATGCATGAACCACAAAAAGCTGAGTATAGAAGAGGAGGTCGCGTTGAGAATGATCAAGTGGCCGTGGAAGATGGATTCGGGAGGAGGATCGTAGAACTAGAAGCCCGAATAATTTGAGAGAACCTCAAGATGTGAGGTTTGAAATTCCAAGGCATGAAGAACAATATGAGGCCGAGAATGACATGGACCATGAGGCACCGAATGCCTATGATGACTATGGCCATGGGAGACGCCACAACCGTGATAGAGAAAGGGGCTATAGAAACCGAAGGCATGATGATGACCACTATGAAGCAAGAAGGGGAAACCAGACTAATGACTGGGGACCAAGGAGACCAAAGGTGGATTTCTCCAAGTTCAATGGGGGGATCCTTATGAGTGGTTGGATAAGGTAGACCATTACTTCCGGGTCTATGAGGTTCCAAGGGAAGAGAGAGTATCAACCGCTTGCTTCCATCTTGAAGGAAGAGCAAGCAAGTGGTGGAGATGGCTACGTAATCAATATGACAAAGAGAGGAAACGCCTTGGGTGGACGGCCTTTGAGAAGGAGTTCTTGATGCAATTCGGGCCCTCACCAATTGTTAACCGCCATGGGCAACTTGCCAAGTTGAGACAAGAGGGGAAGGTGCATACCTACATTGATGACTTTCGGCAACTCCAAACCCTAGTGAGGGGTTGGTCCGAAGAGGCACTCATTGGCACCTTTGTAGATGGCTTGAAACCTTGGTTTGCCAAGGAGATTAAATTGAAGCAACTAACAAGACTTCAAGAAGTGATGAGAATGGCCGAGATTTTAGAGGAGAGCACTCACATTGAGAAGCGTCATTCCAAGGACATGGGGAGCAAATTCTCCAAACTTTTGCAAACCAAAGTTTCTTGGAAGGGCAAGGAGGAAGTAGGGAGTGCATCAAAACCGAAGCCCTATGAAGTAAAGAAGTTATCTAGAGAAGAAGTTCAAGAGAGGATTAAGAAGGGACTTTGTTTCAAGTGTGGTGACAAGTGGAACAAAGAACATAAGTGCAAGCCCGGTCAAGCATATGTGTTGCTTGAAGAAGATACAAGTGAAGAAGAGAAAGAAGAGCATGAAGAGCCAACTAGTGAAGAACTCAAGTATGTTGAGGCCGAATCTAGTGAAACACTAGAGGAGGCCGAATTGTCCTTAAATGCTATTTCGAGTGTCCTAAGGCCTACCTCCATGAGAGTGATGGCATGGGTGGGAAAATTTGAAGTGATTCTCCTAGTGGATAGTGGATCCACCCACAACTTTGTCAATGCCAATATTGTAAACAAAATTGGGTTGAAGTCGTGCACCATTGAACCCTTTGAAGTGAAGGTAGCAAATGGGAACAAGCTTAGGTGTGAAGGGCTTGTTAAAGAAGTGAAGATGAACATTCAAGGGGTAAGGATTGTGGCCGACCTCCATGTTTTGGCACTAGTCGGACTTGATGTGGTGTTGGGCAATGCTTGGCTCAAGGGCCTTGGGAGAGTTATACATGACTACCACAATATGACTATGGAGTTCAAACTTGGGTCAAAGAAGAGAGTTTGGACAGCCTTGACATCCAAGGAAGTCAAATCTTGTGAGGCCATTACATTTGAGAAGTTGTGCAAGGGAGGAGCTCATTGTTTTGCTATTGTAGTAGTCGATGAAGATCATTTGTGCAATGTTGAGAAGAGCATCAAAGATGGACCTAATGATGAATTAAAGGGGCTACCCGAGGAGGTAAAAGAGGTCTTGGAGGACCATAGAGGAGTTCTAGAGGTTCCTACTTCATTGCCACCTTCTAGGCTCTTTGATCATCGAATTGTGCTTGTGGAAGAGAAGAGGCCGGTAAACGTTCCACCATACCGGTATGCCCATTTCCAAAAGGGTGAGATAGAGAAACAAGTGGATGAAATGTTGAAAAATGGTATGATTAGACCAAGCACCAGCCCATTTTCCTCTCCGGTACTACTTGTGAGAAAGAAAGATGGATCGTGGAGATTTTATACGGACTATAGAGCTTTGAATGAAGCCACGGTGAAGGATAGATTTCCCATCCCCACCGTGGATGAGATGCTTGATGAGCTCCATGGGGCAAGGGTCTTTTCTAAGTTGGACTTGAGAGCGGGATATCACCAAATTAGAATGATGGAAGAGGATGTACACAAGACGGCCTTTAGAACCCACTCCGGGCACTTTGAGTACCTTGTGATGCCGTTTGAGTTGTGTAATGCTCCATCCACCTTTTTTTAGCCGCCATGAACACTATTTTCAAGCCACTTTTGAGGAAGTTTGTATTTGTATTTTTTGATGACATCTTGGTCTATTCCAAGACCGTTGAGGAGCACAAAAGCCACTTGAGAATTGTTATGAAGATTTTGGAAGAGCATCACTTCTTCATAAAGGCTTCAAAATGTGCCTTTATGGAAGAAGAATTAGAGTACCTTGGTCACTTTATCTCAGAAGAGGGGGTGAAAGTGGATCAAAGGAAGATTGAGGCCATGGTTGATTGGCCACTACCAAGGATGTTTCGGCCCTTAGGGGGTTTTTGGGGTTGACCGATTACTATAGACGGTTTGTCAAGAATTATGGGCTTATAGCTAAGCCACTCACATCCTTGTTGAAGAATGATAACTTTGAATGGAACCAAGAGGCAAGAGATGCTTTTGAGGAATTGAAGAGGGCAATGACCAAGACACCCGTGTTGGCCTTATCGAATTTTGAAAGGCCTTTTGAGGTCTACACCGATGCTGGTGGTGAGGGGATTGGGGCGGTTTTGGTTCAAGACAAAAGGCCCTTGGCTTTCATCTCCAAGGCTCTCGGCCCTATGAAGAAAGCATGGAGCACTTATGCTAGGGAAATGCTTGCAGTTGTCCATGCGGTTAAAATGTGGAGGCCATACTTATTGGGCCGAAAATTCATCATCATAACCGATCAACAAGCATTGAAGCATATGTTACAACAAAAGATTGTCACCCCGGAGCAACAAAAGTTCTTAGTGAAGCTACTTGGCTTTGAATATGACATCATTTACCAACCGGGTAAAGAGAACAAAGTGGCGGATGCTTTGAGTAGAAAATAGCGAAGTTCAACTTTGTGGCTAGTGCATGAAGAATAAGAATCTACTATGTTGGCCTTGAGTGGGGCCGAATGGATGATTTGGGACAAAATCTGAGAAGCTACAAAGATTGATGCTAGATGCATAGAGATTATTGAGCTTTTAGAGGCTCAAGGTGATGGGGTGGTCAGTTTCAAAGTGAGGGATGGCTTGATCTACTACAAGGAGCATGTCTATGTGCCGAATGTTCCTAATTTGAGAAGAGAGATCCTAGACCATTTCCACAATAGCAAAGAAGGAGGCCACTCGGGGTGGTTGAGAACCTACATTAGAGTGAAACACTTCTTCTATTGGGAAGGGATCAAGAAAGCCGTGAAGACCCTTGTGGCCGAGTGTGACACATGCCAAAAGATCAAGTATGATACAAGACCACCATCCGGGCTCTTGCAACCTCTTCCTATCCCTAATCTGATTTGGGAAGACTTAAGCATGGATTTTGTGGAGGGGCTTCCTATTAGTGGTAGTTTTGAGGTGATACTTGTGGTGGTGGATAGATTGAGCAATTATAGTCACTTCATTCCACTTGTTCATCCATTCACAACCAAGAGTGTGGCTAAGGCGTTTATTGACAATATTGTGAAGCTTCATGGGTTTCCCAAGAGCATAGTCACGGATAGAGAGTCTTCATGAGTTCCTTTTGGAAGGAAATTTTTGAGCTCCAAGGGAGCAAGTTGAAAGCTAGTTCATCCTACCACCCTCAAATTGATGGGCAAACGAAAGTGGTTAATAGAACACTTGAGCAATACTTGAGGTGCTTTTGCCATGAAGAGCAAAAGAAGTGGGGTGAGTATTTGACTTGGGCCGAGTATTGGTACAACACTACTTTCCATGTGTCCATACAAAGAAGCCCGTTTGAAGTTGTTTATGGAAGAGCTTCACCAACATTGGTGAACTATGAGAGGGGCATGGCAAAGAACAATGAAGTGGAGGAGGAGTTGATAACTAGGGATGAAATCCTAGTGAAGGTAAAAAGAGAGCTTGCTAAAGCTCAACAAAGAATGAAGAAATACTATGATGAGGGTAGAAGATTGGTTACCTTTGAGGTGGGAGATTATGTGTACCTAAAGCTACAACCTTTTGGCCAAATGACATTGAGAAAGAAGCTTAATTTGAAGTTGGCCAAGAAATATTATGGACCTTTCAATGTGCTTGAGAGGATAGGTGAAGTGGCATATAGATTGGAACTTCCTCCAAGTTCCAAACTACACCTGGTGTTCCATGTAACCGTGCTCAAGAAAAGAATTGGTGATCCTAGTCTCATTGTTGAAGAGCTACCTAAGTTTGATGAAGAAGGGCGCATGCTTTTACAACCAAAAGAGTCCCTTAATTATAGGGTGGTTCCAAGGGGGAGAAAAAGACAAGAAGTGTGGCAAGTTTTGATTAGGTGGAGTAAGGCACCAAAAGAAGAGGCTACTTGGGAGGATTATGATGATATAAGGGAGATATTTCTCCAATTTTATCCTTGAGGGCAAGGATAGACTTAAAGAGAGGAGGATTGTTAAAACCCCACGTAAGACGGCCTCTAGAACCACGGCACATGTCCTAACCATGTCTGGGACATGCCCCTTGATCATGCCACGAGCATGCCTTGGCCCGTGTCTTGTCATACACGGGGCGCCCAGCATGCTCATGGACCGACTACATGCATGCCTTGGCCCATACCTTGACACGCACGGGGCGCCCAGCATGCAAGCCGTGCGCGTGCCACGCCTCGACCCCAACGAGGTTAGTGGCTTGGAACGGGCCAACACACAGCCAGGCATGCGTCGCGTGGCCCTGCGCAGGCACGCAGGCACACATGCCGCATGGCCTCGCACGCCCCTGCAGCCCGCGTGGCCCTGCGCCCCCATCCTGGCCGCATGGCCATGCGCACAGCCACGCACACGCCCACCAGGCGCACGCCCAGCCAGCGCACGCTTATGTGTGCGCCCATGCAGTACATGCAGCCAGCCATGCCCCCAGCCGCACGCCAGCGAGGTTAGTGGCATGGCTTCCAGGCATGCCATCCACCGCACGGCTCCAGCCTGTGCCATGCAGAGCAGGCCAGTGATATGCCATCCAGCGCACGGCTCCAGCCCGTGCCATGCAGAGCAGACCAGTGGCATGCCCATCATGCATGCCATCCAGCGCATGGCTCCAGCCCATGCCTTGCAGTAGGCTCACATGGCTAGCCACCTTCAGCAGGCCGAACATGGCACTATGCCATGCCCACCAGCCAACCCATACATGGCACCATGCCATGCATCACAGCTAGCCATGCTGAGCCACCTAGCCATGGACCAGACCGAGGACCACCATGCACCATCCTAGCCGCACCCTTGGCTCATGCATGCCACGGCCATGTGGTCCATGCCACTATCATTGTTTATTTTATTTATTCTATTTCTTTATTGCAAATGGGCCTTTTGGGAGTTTCCAAGTTGTAACCTTNACCAGCGAGGTTAGTGGCATGGCTTCCAGGCATGCCATCCACCGCACGGCTCCAGCCTGTGCCATGCAGAGCAGGCCAGTGATATGCCATCCAGCGCACGGCTCCAGCCCGTGCCATGCAGAGCAGACCAGTGGCATGCCCATCATGCATGCCATCCAGCGCATGGCTCCAGCCCATGCCTTGCAGTAGGCTCACATGGCTAGCCACCTTCAGCAGGCCGAACATGGCACTATGCCATGCCCACCAGCCAACCCATACATGGCACCATGCCATGCATCACAGCTAGCCATGCCGAGCCACCTAGCCATGGACCAGACCGAGGACCACCATGCACCATCCTAGCCGCACCCTTGGCTCATGCATGCCACGGCCATGTGGTCCATGCCACTATCATTGTTTATTTTATTTATTCTATTTCTTTATTGCAAATGGGCCTTTTGGGAGTTTCCAAGTTGTAACCTTATAAATATGACTCTTAGTCATTTCTTTCACATCTTTTGACAATATTTCTTTGTGGACAACTTTGTTCTTGAGATCATTTTCGGTGCCTAGCACTTGGGCTCTTTGGAGTGCAATTCGTGAATCCCTAAGGAGAGAATCATACTTTGCAATTCGTGAATAAGTGTGGTTCAAGTTATCAATCCTATGAGTATTTTCTATTCCATCTCTTGTCTTCCATTGATTCTTTATTGATCTTGTTATTTGTGTTCATTGTTCATAATTGTTCTTGAGTAATTCGGCCAACAAGTAGTTCACCTAGTCCATTTGATCTTCCTTCCCTCCACATACTCGATCAACTCTTATTGCCCTACTTATCATATTCGGCCATCACTTCCCAAGAATACCCTTCATCCAATCATTTCCCTCAATAGCCGAGACATACTTTCCAGACTAGACCAAGTCAAATTCAGCCACCTTAGCCTTATTTGAATTAGTCTAGCCGCCCACTCCACTTACCATACTAAAGTTTCCATATTAGAAACCCTAGTTGACTCAATCAATCCCTCTTGGCCGGCCATCAACCCAATCCTAGACACATCCCAAGTTTTTAGGAAACTTTCCTAAAAACTCTCACTTGCCCATTCGGCCAAGCCTTGGCCACCATCCACTTTTGCCCTAGCTCCAAACCCTAATCATCCCATCTCACTAGCTGGCCACCTCACTCATCCAAGCCCTAACCCTAATCCAAGTGGCGTCAACCCTAGCTCACCCTAGTGCCGAACCCCTTGCACCATTGTGGCTCCAACACTTAGCCATTTTGCCACTTCTCATACACTTCCTACTAGCCTAAACACTAACCTCACATTGCCCATGTTGCCACCATAACCAACCTTGGGCGTGAACCAAGCAAGTGAAGGACTTGGAGTCGGTCAACCAAAAGAGCTCAAAGCTGAAAAGGACTTAGTGTTTAGAGACTTGACCAGGATCCCTAACAATACGGCCCTGCTCATCAAAGTAGAAACAAGTCCGCTTTAAAATGCCGTCAGCATGACAAGATTATTATGTATAAAGACATGGCATGAAATTTAAAACATAGTTATAACATATAAGCCTTCTCTGCACCTGTGATGGTATTGCATTATGAACTCATAAAATTATACGATTTCAATCCATTACCAAGATACTATGGCTTCCATTGGGCATTAGACATTTCCTAATGGCTAACTTGTGCACGATACTCAGAGAGTAGAGAAAATATATTTATAACCGTGAATTATGCAATCGCTACATAATCGTTTTAAAAAAAGTAAATAAAACGTAAGATTCACATGAAAAAAATTTAATTTTTTAATAGTAGACTCCATTCTTTTTCAAAACGATTACGCGACATTTACGTAATTCACGATTGTATGTGAAATTACTCATTAGAGTGAAACCGATTAGCTCCAATGGAACAAATTCATGTCATCCAAATGTACCCAAGACTTGCTAATTCAAGACAGGCGCTGATACTACACAATAACCATGTCTGACAGTGAGCCTACGATTTAAAAAAAAAAAAAAAAAATACACAGAATGACATTATCCACAACAGATGTCGTTGGAAACATAAAAAGTTCAAAACCAGGAGAATAAGTTGGCCAACATTTTAAATTAACACGCAGTTGCAGACCCCTCTAATTTCATGATAGAAGAGAACACTGATTCCTGATTTTAGGACCAAGGACAAGCATCAATTCCTACACAGAAAGTCAGCAAATGCACACCGGCAGTAACCCATTTGTAGTCTAGTCCTTGGAAGACTTGTTGATAAGTGACTTGTGGATGTGAGGGATCACACCTCCACCCGCAATGGTTCCTTTAATCAGAGTATCAAGTTCTTCATCACCTCGGATTGCAAGCTGCAAATGCCTGGGAGTAATACGTTTGACCTTCAGATCCTTGCTTGCATTACCAGCCAGCTCCAACACCTCTGCAGTCAAATACTCTAAGATTGCTGCAGAGTAGACTGCAGCTGTTGCACCAACTCTACCACTGGACGTAGTCCTTGACTTCAATAGACGGTGGATCCGACCCACCGGAAACTGCAATTATAGATTCCACACAAAATCACAAAGGAGAGAAAATACAGCACCTATTGTATAACTCAAAATCTTCAGATCACACTTTTCCAATAAAATAGCACCACCTAACGTCAATGCGGTCCAAGAGAGAAAAAAAAGTCCATATTCATCCACCAAAAACAAAATGTTCCAAATTAATTGGCTAAAGATGAACCCCCCCCCCCCCCAAAAAAAAAAAAAAACCGGCTTAAGTTCACTTGCACCATCTAAGAAACTTATCAAGATAATATAAGAGGAGAAAACTGCTGGTCCATCACAGATCAGAACAACAATCTCATACAAGACAAACATGAAGCAGGAGAGAAGAGGCAAGCAGTTAATGTAAACAACTCTAACACGGATGGCTACCTTCATTCAATATGTTCAAACAGTGCTAATAAATGCAATTTATCTTCAGCTTGTCTATTATCCAGCACTGCACCGTTTTCTTTAAAAGGAAAAAACTTACCATCAATGGCATCCCCCATATCAAGGGACAGTCGTGGGAACTAGAACAAACAATTAATCCAGCAGATTCAGTAACAAAGCTGTAAGAGGCACATTGAAGTTGGCTCTTATAAAACTGTTTTTGGTTTTTAGAAGTGAGCCTCCTATAAAAGATGTAATCACATAAAGGCCAAAAAAACCATAATCCTCAGCCTTCTGCCGCAGGCAAAAGAACTCGAGCTAAACACAAAAACGGGTTCGAAAATTCCAGAAACATCAAGCCCCCAGCTACTTACCAAAATGCAGATCATGTTTTGGATCCACAAAGATTATTACCAAAATATCAAATTATCACGAACTTAACACACAAGCCACCTCTCTCTCTCTCTCTCTCTCTCACACACACACACACACACACACAACTAATCTCCTAAAAGTTAATACTAAAACAATAAATTCCATGGTTGTAAAATGGATTAATCAAGCCCAAAGAAGTTATGGCATATCAAGTATGTCTAAAAAACTACAATGTATCTCAAATTATTTTCCCAAAACAGAGAAAAATCCCACAGATCCTGTTTGGTTCTTAAAGGGTTCTTAAAAAAAGAAATTTCACTAGACCCAAGTTCTACGGTTGCAGGAAGGCCACTTAGTTCAATAACTAGAAATAACTTCTCAGTATTTCCAACAATTATTTCTCAGCAACCAAATCGAGCTTAAACAAAAACTATTCTCTTGAACAACAGAAAAAGCGTCGAAAATAAATGAAAGCCAGACATTTCATAACCAAAATTCTTGGATTATATTTCTTATAGATATATATACAAACAACAAGAAAGAAAAGTCCAGACAAAGGGAGAAATTGGAAGAGAAAAGGGGAAGGAGATAAACATAAATAGAGCGAGACCTAGGAGTTAAGAAGAGAGAGATCTGGACCTGAAGGCCAGCACGAGAGGAGCGAGAGATTGGCTTCTTCTTGTTGTCCTTGTCCTTGTCCTTGTTGGCGGCCGCAGAGGCCTTGCCCATGATCAAACCCTTCGCGCCCTTTCCCGACATCTTCTTCCCGCCTAAAGCTTCGAATTCAGGTTTAAAACTACCGGTTGGTAATTCAGGTGAACTGGAGAACACGGCAAAGGGAAGGGAACACTCTCGGTCTCAGTGTCAGTCTCTCAGGCGCTGGTCTGCCTCGGAGCTCTGAGGGAGAGGAAAATGTCGCAAATTATCGGGTGGAGTTGAGCCTCCGTACCGGAGGGGTTATTTATCGACAACACACTTAACTAACCCTCGTGTTTGCTTTAATTTACGATACTGGTATCTCCTTCCTCGTTGTGTTTTTTATCGGAAAACTCCACGTTGATTCCTGGAAATTCGCATGGAATCATAACAAATTTTTTTTCAATAACATATTGCTATTGATTGTGGCGTATTAAATGTTAAAAATATAAATTAAATAATAAACTCTACATTTTTTTTTTTCAGTTTTTTGGATTTCACGTTATATAAGAGCATAGCTACTCAGGCCGAACGACTTTATATTTCATACCGTTAATTAAAGTTCCGTTTGGAAATTGAAGTGAGATGAATGCAGTTGAATTTAATTTTAAATTGAGTCTAAGATTTAAATAATTTATTTTCAAATTATTAAATTCATATCAACTCAAAACATCTTTACACGTGAGATTTACAATCTTTTTCAATTCAACACCTTTTTATATGCAGACTCACAATCTTTTTTAACTTCCTATAAATACATTTAAACTCATCTTAACATTCAAACACATCTAAATTCATTTTAAATATCCCATAAAATTCACTTCACCATCTTAACTTACTATTATTTATAAAAATTTCAACTCAACTCAACATTCAAATATAATAAAATAAAAGTTTAACTCATATGTAATGAAAAATATTAAGATACAAATTAAATAGTAAAATTTACCTCCTTTTATTTGCTTAAATTTTTGAGACAAACATAGATTTTATACTTAACTACAGTTATAAACTTATTTTTTATGATATATTTTTATAAATCTAGGCCTTCTCAAATCAAAATGATGAAAAATGATTTAGCTTCGTTTTGTATTGTGACTGAAGTATTTGGATCAATTTTTTATAATAATTTTAATTATAAAAGCATATATTACTGTTTTTTCATGCAGTGGTAGTAGGTGTAAAGAAATTTTGTAGCGTACGAGGTTAAAAACGAGCGAGTCGACTCAGTCGAGTTGCGGAAGCAAGCTATGCATTAAATTAATATTAAATACACATCACTTTTTGATAAGATTTTATATAATAATATTTTTAAAATGAGAGGTATTTTAAATTGTAAAAGTGATAACCTTTTATAAAAATATCTTTATTCTAAAATATATTACGGATATAATTACTCAAAAAGAACGACCGTGTGCCTTCCAAGGATCTTTGAGAAAGTTGATCTAAAATTCTGTGACATGGCATGACAAAATGTATTTATATATATATATATATATGCAACTGTGTTGATATAACATTTTTTTTTTTTTTTTTTTTGTCAATGGTTGAATTTATTATTTTGAAAAATGAAAGCTGGTTTAAGGATTGTTGAATACAGCAAAATGAGCGGTGTATTTTATTTTATAACTTTATAAATATATTCTGACTTTCTACTAATATCTTTATCAAATTTATATATACGTATATAAATTATAATTATATTCATAAATATTCAAGTTAAATGTTTAGTATTAAAATCATAATTTCTTTTAATCTTTTCAAATAATTAAAGTTTTATATTATAAATATAGAGATAATACAATAAAAAATATATACAAAGATATTCAAGCTTATAGATCATCTCAAACAAGTCAAGTCCGGTTTTATATAAAATTATATAGTAATAATCAATCATAATCTTATGTTCATGAATAATTCAATTAATAAACGGAGTCGAACAAAAGATTACGAACTCATATATGAGTCGTAGTTCCTAATTATTAAATGACTCGTAATTAATTGTAATATTCATCGTCAGAAAACCAAACCGATCTCATAAACACACTTCATAGTAAAACAGATAGGCAGAATCGTGTATCTACGCCAGCTAATTTTCTTTTTCACGTTTTGTCTGGGCTCATCCCCCAACATCCTCGGAGTCTTCCTATTTTCCCTTTCATCCTTTTAATAGGGAAGTTCTCATTGTGTTCCTTCCTTGTTGGCAAGACGTGAAAATCTGCGTGCTTGGCCACTAAGGCCTCAACAGTTCTGCCATCGTCTGCAACTCCGAGCTCGACCCCACATGCCAAAACTACGTCAAACCATTTTTCACGGTCGAGATGCCCCGGTTCGTCATCTTTGCAGTTGCCAAGGTCGGCATGCAGCATCATTGCCAACAACACCTATCCCGCCGACTTCATTGCCATCAACCTCCATATTCAAACCAACATCATCGACTCCTACCACCACGACGTCCAAAAGCTTATATTCCTGGGCTCATATTGCATCTACCTCAAGTTTCCACCCCAGCCAATCTCAGAGGACGTGTTGCTCACCAGCCCTTTAGAGTCCACCAGCGAATGGTATGATGTTGCCAAGATCGTGGGCGATTTCAACATTGCCCATGAACTACAATTCCTATCTCGTGAATTTGCATGTCTTACTGACGTCAATGCAGAGGTTCCATGAGGCAAAGTTGAAGAAAACGAAAGAGGTGGTGGTGTGGGAGATGGGGAGTCCCCCAGGGGAGCTCCTACATGTTACGATTTGGCCGACGCGATGATGTTCTTGATGGAGAGCTACAGTGGGTTTAGGCAGCCGAATGTGGGGAGTGGGAAGGAGGTGAGCATCAAGGAGTGGGTAGTAGGTGTTAACCATAATATTCAAACTCAACAGATCAAATCTATCCACTCTACTGATTTCGAAGATCAAGCTAATAGATAAACTTAGTTTTATATTTGAATGAGTCTGTATCACGCGTATCTTTCTGTTTTATACTTGTATATATCCTATCTTGTAAAGTCCTATAAATATATAATAGATACTTATCATCTGGTATCGCATTGAACCAGAATTCTCAATTATCTAACTTGGTACCAGAGCCCTTATTGGCTTACACCATTTAGATCCTTATGGCTCCCTCACATATTTCCGCTGCTACCTTCACCGTTCCAAACATCACTCCCTTAGTCTCTGTGAGATTAGATGGAGCCAACTATCTCAATTGGACTACTCAGTTTATACCTGTACTGCGTAGTCATGATCTAATGAGTATTGTGGATGGCTCTAAGCCATGTCCCTCACAGTTTGTCTCTGATAATGAAGGCAAACCAACTACTGCCATTAACTCTAATTACTTGTTATGGCAGAAGAAGGATCAATTCATTTTGGCTTGGATAAATGCCACTCTTACAGAGAAGGTTTTGTCTAGACATCTCGCCAAGTCTGGACCCAACTAGATTTGCACCTCATTCTCGATCCAAAATTTCTCATCTTAAAATACAACTACAGACACTGAACCAAGGCAACAAGTCATGCACTGATTATCTTCTCGATGCCAAAAGCTGGTTTGACCAACTTGCTGCTGTAGGAAAATCAGTTGATGAGGAGGATCTGATTTCCTATGTTGTTGGGGGACTTAATTCAGCATATCACCCCTTTATCACCTCTCTCAATTTTGCCACTCGTGAGTCCTCCATTAATTTTGAAGATTTTCAAACAGAACTCCTCAATTATGAGCAACTCCTTGATACTCAACATAAACTTGTCCCACCCGAAACCAGCCAAATAGCCTTCTTTACTCACAAATCGAAGCCTCCTTACAATAACAAAAAAACCAGACAGCTTCAAAACAGCAAATCATTCAATGGTTCTCGACAGTCCACTGCCACACCCTCTACTGCCTAGCCAATAGGCAAAAGCTCCAACACTAGTCTATTCTTCTCTAATAATCGACCTCCCTGCTAGATTTGTGGCAAAACAAGCCACCAAACCCTTGATTGTTATCATCGAATGGACTACTCATATCAAGGAAGACACCCTCCCTCTCAATTGGCTGCCATGGTTGCACATACACATGTAATGTAGGAAAATGAACAACCTTGGTTTCTTGATAGTGGTGCTAATAACCATGTCACTTCTGCACTGGAAAATTTGACTTTACAGCAGCAACCATATCAAGGCCCTGCTCAAGTAACTGTTGGTAATGGTGGAGGTTTGTTTATCAATCATACTGGTTCTTCTCTCATCAAAACAAAAAATCAATCCTTTATGCTATCCAATATTTTACAATGTCCCAAAGCTTCCTCTAATCTATTGTCTATTCAGCGCCTATGTCAAGATAACAATTGCTATTTTATACTTACTGCTTCTTCTTTTGTTGTGAAGGACATGCAGACCAACCAAGTCCTCCTTCAAGGCCGGAGTGAAGCATGATTATATCCCATTTACCTTCAGCACATTCAATCCAATAAAAGGAAGTCACCTTCAGCTTTCAGTTCTTCATTTACTGCTTTCCTAGGCTTTACAGCACCTGTTCAAACTTGGCATTTCAGACTAGGCCATCCTTCAGAGTCTACCATTCGTCACCTCACTCATGATTCCCTTATCTCTGTTTCTGGTTCACACAAACTACATCATGTTTGTGAATTTTGTCAAATGGCAAAAAGCCATAAACTTCCCTTCCCCGAGTCTCACCATAAGTCTAGCCATCCTCTTGAGCTTATTCACTCTGATGTATGGACTTCTCTTGTAATTTCAATCAGTGGCTATAAATACTATGTTCTATTTGTTGATGATTTCTCTCGGTTTTCATAGATGTTCCCTCTTAAACAAAAATCAGATGTTACACTTTGTTTCATCAAATTTAAATGCCTGGTTGAGAATCTCTTCTCCTATAAAATAAAGCAACTTCAAACAGATAATGGAGGAGAATATCTCTCTCATGCATTTAAAACATTTCTAGACACCCATGGCATTCTCCATCGCCTCACATGTCCTCATACTTCTGAGCAAAATGGAATATCTGAAAGAAAACATCGACACCTCACAGAAACTGGTCTAACTCTCCTAGCTCAGTCTCACTTGCCCTCTGAACATTGGGTTGATGCCTTTTTAACAGCAACTTACCTTGTTAATCGAATGCCTACATCTGTCCTTCATAATAAATTCCCATACTTTTGCTTATTTCAAAAACAACCTGATTACTCACTCCTCAAAACATTTGGCTGTGCCTGCTTTCCACTTCTTCGACCTTACTCACCTCATAAACTTTCTTTTAGAAGTAAGCAATGTATCTTTTCTTGGATATGCTGCCAACCACAAAGGTTATAGATGTCTTGACATTCAAACTGGTCGAATATATATTTCTCGCCATGTAGTGTTTGATGAAACCAAATTTCCTGCTGCTAATATACAACCTATATCCTCTCTTGATGATATCCATCCAGCTGCCCCTCCCATATTTTCTAACCCCTTGCCTGCTGCCACTCAAGCCTTGGAGGATACTTCTTTGGAATCTGCTGCTCCAGTCACAACAAGTATGTCTCTCTCTTCACCCTTAGATGTTCCTTCTTTTTCCTCTCCTACTAATATTGTCCCTGCAGCTCCCACTCAGACTGAACCTCCCTCCCTAACCTTATCTTTTCCAAACAGCAACCTCTCCTCCCCTCTTACCTCTCCATATCAACAAATGTCTGAAACATTACCCAATTCACCTACTCCTCTCCCACCTCGGCAAATTATTACAAGACAGCAAACCAACTCTCTCAAACCCAAACAATTTCCTGACCACCATCTTTATTACTCCTCAAAACACCCTATCTCAGCTCTCTCATCCACCATCCTTCCAAAATAACCACGCACTTATCAACAGGAATCTAAAGATACTAAGTGGCAGGCAGCTATGCAACATGAATTCAGTGCCCTTATTCAAAACAAAACTTGGATCTTGTGCCTAAGACCTCCTGGTAAGCACATTATTCGTAATAAATGGGTCTACAAGTTGAAGCAAAAAGCCGATGGTACTATTGAAAGATTCAAAGCCAGGCTAGTGGCTAAAGGCTTTGATCAAGAATATGGAATTGACTTTCATGAGACCTTTAGTCCTATTATTAAGCTTGCTACAATTCGGCTTGTTCTTGCATTGGCAGTTCATCATAACTGGGTAATCCAGCAGCTAGATATCTCTAATGCCTTCTTACATGGTCGCTTAGAAGATGAAGTATACATGGAACAACCCAAGGGGTTTGAGGACAGTCAATATCCCACTTATGTATGCAGATTACAAAAGTCACTTTATGGCTTAAAACAAGCTCCTCGAGCTTGGTTCCATCGCCTCTCACAATGTCTTCTTGAACTCGGTTTTACAAGTTCTAATGTTGACACCTCTCTATTTTATCTCCATAAAACCTCTGTTACCATCTTCATATTAATATATGTTGATGATATTTTGGTTGTTAGAAATTCTACTACTGCAGTTTCAGCACTTATACAACAACTCAGCAGTGAGTTTGTATTTAAAGATTTGGGAGCACTGTCTTTATTTTCTGGGTATTCAGGTTCACCGAAATTCAGAATCTCTCCATATGCATCAAGGCAAGTACATCTTGGACCTACTTCATGATACTAACATGATTGGTGCTAAACCAGTAGCAACACCATGCACCTTAGGTGGAAAGTTATCCAAACATACTGGTGATCCACTTCCTGATCCTTCAATCTATCGTCATATTGTTGGAGCTTTGCAATATTGCACCTTAACTCGACCAGATATTGCTTATAGTATCAACCAATTATGCCAGTTTCTACATTGTCCCACCACTGTTCACCTTACTGCAGCTAAGCGAGTACTTCGATATCTAAAGGGTACTCTTGAATTTGGCTTACATTACAGTAAGGGATCTTTAGCTCTTCATGGTTTTTATGACTCAGATTGGGCAGGGAGCCCTGATGATAACAAATCCACTACCGGGTACTGCATCTTTGTAGGTCCATGCCTTATATCTTGGACAGCCAAGAAACAACCAGTGGTTGCTAGATCCAGCACGGAGGCTGAATACAGATCCATGGCACTGGCTGTTACTGAACTCTACTGGGTTCGAATGCTCTTCAAAGAGCTTGGTCTTCCCCTTCATTCACCTCCATCACTCTGGGTAGACAATAACAGTGCACTATCATTATCCTCCAACCCTGTCTTTCATGCAAGAACAAAACACATAGAGGTGGACTACCACTTCATACGAGAGAAGATTTTTAATCGTGATCTGGTTGCAAAATACATCTCCACTGCTTCCGAACCGTCAGATATCTTCACAAAATGCTTGACTTCATCCAGATTTAGTTTGTTACGTGACAAGCTCATGGTTTGATCCCTCACCATTAGCTTGCAGGGGGCTGTTAACCATAATATTCAAACTCAACAGATCAAGCCTATCCACTCTACTGATTCTGAAGATCAAGCTAATAGATAAACTTAGTTTTATATTTGAATGAGTCTGCATCACGCGTATCTTTCTGTTTTATACTTGTATATATCCTATCTTGTAAAGTCCTATAAATATATAATAGATACTTATCATCTAGTATCGCATTGAACCAGAATTCTCAATTATCTAACTGTAGGGTGCTACTCGAACCCCTCGAGGCGGGGACCCCCTTCCCGCACCTTACACCCGCATGGACCCATAACATATCCCCAAATGGGCCCATAACATCTTTATGGGTCCAAAAGAGATCAGGAAGACACTTACGGGCCAAAAAAATGGCCCAAATACATGTTCTAGGTCATTTTGGACCCATAAATGCTATTGTAAAAGGCTAAAAGCTAAAAATTATAACTCTCATGTTTAAATTTTAAAAAAAATTAATCTAAAATATTACAATAATACAAATTAAAAACTTGCATACTTCTGAGTTGCAACTAATTATCCTAATCTATTACAATAATATAAATTAATCTAAAATTATTACAAATTAATTTAAAAATATTATAAATTGTCACATAATTTAAATGAATAACAATAACACAATTAAATAACAAATTGTAGCAAGATTACAATTGAATTATAATATCATTTCGCATTATTCCAAATATTGAAATTTGGCGTGGTCATGATGGTGGGAAAGTGAGTGAGGCTTGAACTGTTCTGTGAGAGTATGAGATTGTGAGATTATAAAACCTGAAATATTAATAGGAAAACAAATTAGAATTACAAATAAGAAATATAAATCATAAATCTAAATATTATATAGATATGTAAAAGTCACAAACATTAAAAGTACTAACCAATATGAGATTGAAATTAAGATGAGATCATTGGAATTAAGATCGGGCAAAAGACAATGAGACTATAGAAGCTAAAAAAAATACAAGAAAAACAATTAGAATTACAAACATTATATAAATACAAAAAATAATTAAGGAAAAGATTATACAAACCAATGACAATAGTGGGTCCACTACACACAAAGTCACTGCAGCCGATGTAGAGATCGCAGTTGACCCTATTACAATTAAATTTGAAATTAATACCAGTTAAATGAATATAAATAGATTAAAATAATAACAAAAGCAAATAAATGAATCAAGAGTGATTATTGGATCCAGGCTTATCGCTACATTCTTTCTCATCGGTCTTCTGAAAGTCCTCCACATCTGGAATATGAATTGGGGTCCCTTTGATCCAATTATAAATGCAAATCAATACCTTTACAGTGGTCGGACACAATAAACTCCAAAATGGATTCAATATGCGCTTTTCAGTGATAAATGCTGACTTTAAGGCTACGCTACTAATAGAGATGACCAAAATATTGCAGGCAATCTTTCTAACGGCATTGATTTTCTACCAAGATAAGATATCAAACCCCCGCATAAATGGGTGCAAATCCGATGTCAAGTATCTATCCAACTCCAACTGGCCCTCTGCAAGAAAACGAACCAGGGGGTCCTACTCTAACCTCTCACCCCACTCCAACCTATGACTTTTCCCCATCCAGACTTTGGGAGGAGGCGGTGCGGTAGGTATAAATGCCAAAATATTACCACCCCTGAATACGGAAAACTCATCAAACAATCTACCGAGGGTTTTCATAACCTTTGCCGCAATATGATCGGCTCATGTCTTCCTGTGCACCAATTTCAGACCATACATCATGCCATTAATTTTGTACTGAGGGTCGAGAACAACAACCACATATAGGAAAATGTTCATCCTACTCAAAATTTTTCAATACTTGTCATACTTAACCATCATGATCAATGTAATTTCCCGCAACCTAATTTGGTCACTTCCACACTTGTCATCAAATTCTTATTTCATCTTATATATTTGCTGACAAAAATCGTTGGATGTAGAGTACAAATAATCAAAAAGTCTAGTTGTGACCTCATAGAAAGGCCTCAAAAAGTCTACAAAAATTTCAACTACCTCCCAATCATCATTAATAGGCTTATCTAATCCTCCGCCATCTTTAAAATGTTTGATATACTGAATGTCTTCATCATCCAATAACTTAAAGGCACCCTATGTACTCTTGGGTTGTCTCCAACATCAAGAAGGTAAAGTTTCATCTTATAGGAATATCAAGACAAAGAACCTTTTTGCATTCAATACCTGCAAACCTCATAGCAACCTTGAATTTCTCAAATCTAGTAGGTGAAAATCTCACAAACTTCATCGTACTTCTAAAACTTGCAACCAAATCATCAAGATCTTTCAAACCATCAATCACAATAAGATTTAAAATATGTGCAGCACATCTCACATGCAAACACTTACCATTCATGATTGACTTATTGATCTTTCTAAAATAGTTCTTAAGTTGCCTCAAAGCAACATAGTTAGACTAGTCATTGTCAACCGTTACTGTGACAACCTGCTCCAACCTTCACTCTTTTATTGCAACCACCAAGGTACTCCCAATGGCCTGCCTCACCCTTGTGAAACTTAAGAAATTTTTTTGTACAATTTCCAATCACAATCTATAAAATATACTATCAAAAGACATATAATTAAAATTTTAGATAAATGTCCATGCATCGATAGTGAGGCAAACTCTTTGACTCACCAATTGATTTTTCAACAAATATTTTTATACACTGTAATGTTTCCTAATATCCTTGGCTACTATGTGGTGAGACAGAAGGTTAAACCTAGGTTCCAAATACTTAGAATATGATTGAAACCCTCTGCCCTCAACAAACCGAAGCGGTAGCTCGTTCATTATGACCATACGAGTTAGGTGTCTCCTACACTCCTCCATATCATACTTTGTAAATCCCTTCAACATTCCCATTTCTACTACTTCCATCTATCACTTTTTTAAGTCTAATTTCTAGTATAGATTGACTCTTTTCTTATAAAGATTTTAATATTGGATACTTTTTGCATTGTTCTTCTAATTAGACTTTCAATTGGGATGTACCATGTCTCCTATAATGACATTCATACACTTTACCACAATAGTTATACTTAAATTGAAGGTTATTGGAGTCACCACCCTCTATTTTGATTAAGTGCGACAAAACAATTGAAACTTGTTTCTTGCTTGATGGGGGCAGGGGTAGGGTAGGGTTAGTATTTGCGGTTGCCGCAGGGGTAAAAGAGTTAGAACTAAAATCTAACGACTAGCCATTCCTACTGACTCACAAAAATATGAAATAATACAAAAATCACACAACAATTAAAATCATACAATAATGAACATCACAATAGGTTGGAGTTTCGATATCGAAACCTCAAAATATATTGGAGTTTCAATATTAAAACCCCTAACTTAATTTAGGGTATCATATTGAAATCCTAAATTAATTTAGGGTTTCAATTCGAAAGCTTAAGTTTACATACACATTACACAATTTCTTCATACAAATTTATAGTAAAAACTTCACACAACAAACAACCTAATCTCCACAGCACACAATTCATAACATCATCCTCCAAATCTTCAATTCAATCACACCCTCTATAACTCAAACAAAACTAAAAAAAAAAAAGATATAATAGACTCGGGATACTTACGAAGACGACGGCGCAGAGAACTTTAGGCGGCGATGGTAACGATGTGCGACGAACAGAGAGAGAGAGAGAGAACTCAGGGGCAAGGAAGCATGGCCCCATTGCCCTCCCCTAGTTGGCAGATCGAGCTAGTGAAGGAGGTGGTGGGGTTTGAGGGCGAGGTTTACGTCCAAGCCCGATGGAACTCTCAAATTTGTCTATGAATATTGTCCATCAGCAAAATCTTTTGGAATTTGCCATTTTAGCAGCCTTTGACGATCAAATTATACATGTATTGGCATTGAAAGGACAAATACCACAACTTCGAGGGAACTCAACTTCTTCTTCCTTCCAACTGCGTACATAGAAGAAGTGCACCCCATTTTTCTTGGTGGGGGTCAAGGACGAAGTCGAGATTATAAGCACATTTGAGTATAAGTTTGAAATAAATAGTTGAATTGAGATTNGACTCTTTTCTTATAAAGATTTTAATATTGGATACTTTTTGCATTGTTCTTCTAATTAGACTTTCAATTGGGATGTACCATGTCTCCTATAATGACATTCATACACTTTACCACAATAGTTATACTTAAATTGAAGGTTATTGGAGTCACCACCCTCTATTTTGATTAAGTGCGACAAAACAATTGAAACTTGTTTCTTGCTTGATGGGGGCAGGGGTAGGGTAGGGTTAGTATTTGCGGTTGCCGCAGGGGTAAAAGAGTTAGAACTAAAATCTAACGACTAGCCATTCCTACTGACTCACAAAAATATGAAATAATACAAAAATCACACAACAATTAAAATCATACAATAATGAACATCACAATAGGTTGGAGTTTCGATATCGAAACCTCAAAATATATTGGAGTTTCAATATTAAAGCCCCTAACTTAATTTAGGGTATCATATTGAAATCCTAAATTAATTTAGGGTTTCAATTCGAAAGCTTAAGTTTACATACACATTACACAATTTCTTCATACAAATTTATAGTAAAAACTTCACACAACAAACAACCTAATCTCCACAGCACACAATTCATAACATCATCCTCCAAATCTTCAATTCAATCACACCCTCTATAACTCAAACAAAACTAAAAAAAAAAAAGATATAATAGACTCGGGATACTTACGAAGACGACGGCGCAGAGAACTTTAGGCGGCGATGGTAACGATGTGCGACGAACAGAGAGAGAGAGAGAGAGAGAGAGAACTCAGGGGCAAGGAAGCATGGCCCCATTGCCCTCCCCTAGTTGGCAGATCGAGCTAGTGAAGGAGGTGGTGGGGTTTGAGGGCGAGGTTTACGTCCAAGCCCGATGGAACTCTCAAATTTGTCTATGAATATTGTCCATCAGCAAAATCTTTTGGAATTTGCCATTTTAGCAGCCTTTGACGATCAAATTATACATGTATTGGCATTGAAAGGACAAATACCACAACTTCGAGGGAACTCAACTTCTTCTTCCTTCCAACTGCGTACATAGAAGAAGTGCACCCCATTTTTCTTGGTGGGGGTCAAGGACGAAGTCGAGATTATAAGCACATTTGAGTATAAGTTTGAAATAAATAGTTGAATTGAGATTTTTTAGGAATATCTTTAGCGAAATGATAAAAATACGTGTAAAAAATAAGAAAGAAACAAATACATTTCACATTTGCATTTTTCCATGAATATTGGTAATTTTACATCTAAACTTTTCATATATTGCAATTAAAAGGTAGGACTGAATTAACTATCTATATATGAATTATAAAAAAAAGGTGATATATGTAAACTATAAAATGAGTTTCGTATTTTACTAAATAATGTATTGCAGTAACATATGTTTAAAACGTTTTCAATTAGCGCAATTATATATTACGTAACTAGCTATCCAGTGAACGTGGAGTTTTAATTAAATATGTTTATTTGGATCAATATTATGCTTTAATTTAATTTCTTTAAAAAAAAAGAAAATATAAAAAAAATACTTACCATAATCTTTTTTTTTCAAAGCCGTTGTGGGGGGATGGCCGGGCCGAGGGGGCCTCGTCCTTGACTCCTTGGTAGAGGATGGTTTCAAACATAACGCCCTACATAAACACTAAGACCCATCCAACTCTAAAACTTTAGAGCTAAAATTTAGAGGGATCAATACATGAAAGCTCAAAGACCCAGACATGTCTCTGCGTTGTTTGGTGGCTTGAATAGTTAGTTGAGATTATATGAAATGAGATGAAAGTTGAATAAAATATTATTAGATTATTATTTTTGTTTTAAAATTTGAAAAAGTTAAATTGTTTACTGTATTTTGTTTAAAAATTTGAAAAAATTATAATAATTAGATAAGATGAGTTTATATGAATTTACATAAAATATTGTTAGATTATTATTATTATTTTTTAAATTAAAAAAAGTTAAATTATTTACCGTATTTTGTTTGAAAATTTAAAAAAATTGTAATGATTATATAAAATGAGATGTGTTGAGATAAACTCATTATCTAAATAAGGTCTAAGCCCATTGAAATTTTAGGGGCCCGAGGGAGTGGTGCAAACCAAATTGATATAGGGTATCCGTTATTTTCTCCTAAATCATATATATTTATGATATTAGTTATTTTTTTCCAAATCATATATATATGCTCACTCTTGTCTTATTAGTAAATATTTTGTTTCAAGTTTGAAAATGATTTTGATTTTGATCAAATTTTTGGTAGGATTCATGTTTATTTATTTGTTTATTTCTCATACAATAATTTGATTTTTCTATTTTTGAAAAAATCTTCATAATTTCAAATTTTGCATCTATTTAAGTTTGCTTCATAAAATCATTTCAAATTTTATTATTAATCAATGATTTTTAGAGTTTTCTCTATATTTTTAGATGAATCTATTGTCATCCGTTGAAACTAACTATAATAATTAATCTAAATTTTGTAAAGTATCAGGGGTTCAGGTTGGGAAAGGGGAAGGGGCACTAGGGTGCAGGGGAATGAAAAGGACAAAAAGCGGTTGACATCGCATAGTGCCACGCTAATTTGTGGGATCTTTTGTGTTTATAGCACTAATATTTTTCTTTTATCAAATATTGGATGAATTATTATATTTTTAAATTGACGTGTAAAGTGTATGATCCAAATCATTTAAATGTGTATGCTAAGTATGTTAATTATAAGTAGAATTTTTCTTTGAAAATAATAAATTAAAAATTGATGATATAGAATAGAAAAAATAATAATGTTATATATAATTGTGGAATGAATAAACACTACGTATTGTTTTGAAAAAGAATAAAATTTATTATTAAAAAAAATATTTATTTATTTTTATATAAATTTTATGTTTATTCATTTTTAAAAAAAATATTATTGGCAATTTGCAAATACATTTTTCCAGAATAAAACAAAATGAAATGGTAGTATATAGAGTAAGGAAAACTCTATTCATAATCAAATTTGTGCACCCCTTGTGCACACCTGATAACATAGAATGGATATAATGAAACGGTGCAGATTGTACTTTAGGTTGGAGAAAATTGAAACAATGCGGATTGCTTTTGGCGGATTCCTTTTTCCCCAACCCTTCTCCTTCGTCCCATTCCCCCTGTAGCTTTTGCAAATTAAAAATCGCAGTTCATCTGACATCTCGTGAACGAAAGTGCTCTCCTCCCTCCCGCGAATGATTTCCTTCGTTATCTAAGTTCATTTGGCATCTCGAGAACGAAAGTTCTCTCCTACCTCCCGCAAACGATTTCCTTCGGTATCTCTCTCTCTCTCATCGATGAGACCCCCAATTCTTGGAGACGTCCGGTCTAGGTTCGTTCGCTTCCTATCTTTGAATTTTATAACTGAAAAGTAAATGAAGAAAGATGTTAGAAACCCATATCTAGTAATTTCCAACAATTAGAAGTAGAGCTCCTCTCTCCTCGCAATCCCTAATCTTCAAGCCTCTCAATGTTTTCAAAAACTCTGAAACACCGTCAAAACAATTACTCTCATACTTCTTCCTCATCAAAATTGATGGCTTTCACGCTTGTTAATTTGAAGCTTCATTGCTTTCTCTATATCTTTATTCTTGACAAAGGAAAAAAAAAAAGAAGAAGAAGAAAGCTGAGTGCTTCAATTATGTAGAAAACATTTTATATTATATAGAAAAAAAAGAACTTTCCTTGAAGTAGAAAAAGATGGTCGTTTTGTCTATCTGAGTTAAAACACATAATTATGAGCAAAATTTTGCTCCAATTTGGGTTTTGATAAAAAAAAAAAATGCATGATAAAAAGAATTGGCTTTTGATGCTTAGACTTACTGGGTTGGGAGTACTATGCTCTTTGAAACTCTCCTCAAGAAAAGCAGATTTCTTTTTGGTGAGTCTGAATTTCTTTCGAGTTAACTTATTTTCATTGTCACCATCGGCTCTTTTTAAGTTTCAACCTCCAAATTTCTCTTCGTTTGTCCACCATTCCTAACACATAAATCCATCTCAAAAATATGAACGGCAATTACACAATCTCTTCAATCTTTACATATTATATTTTTTTAAATTTTTAATATTTTTAAAATTATTTTAAATAAATTTTTTTTAAATTAATTCAATTCTTTTATTCATTATCTATATATTAAATATTTCATAAAAAAAATTAAAACTAAAATTAAAAAAGATTTTGTATGAAGGTTGAATGAATAGTACAAAATTGTATAAATTTTTTCAAGAAAGGGGTTTTTTTTTTTCCAAATTTACTAAATTACCCTGCGAGGTCAGCAGGGGTGGCACATGGGGTGCGCGAATTCGATTACCCCTAGCAGAATTGATAAAGTAACTCGCGTCTCAAGAACACCGACACGAGCTACCAAACCGAACTACTAATAGGAAATATCGAATTCCAAACGGCTATAGCATTCAGATTCGAATCGTAACCCTCGATAGTAAACGTCCCCGACAATGGCGACGGTCGGAGTGGAAACGAAGCAACCTGAGACCACGGTGACGGCTGCGGAGGAGACGTGCTCGGCCAAGCCGTCGAAGCAAGGCGAGGGGCTCAGGCAGTACTACCTTCAGCACATCCACGAGCTCCAGCTCCAGGTCCGACAAAAGACCCACAATCTCAACCGCCTCGAGGCCCAGCGCAACGAGCTCAATTCTAGAGGTAATCTTATTTGGAATCCTTAACCCTAACCGTAGCCCTGATTCTGTTGGGGATATAATGGGTTTATACTTGTGATTTCTAGTTGGCTAGGGTTAGATGTGAATTTTTTCGCGGATTTTTGTTATTCTTTTCGGCTATCACGTAGGGTTGATTTATTTGGAGATTTTGGTGAGGCTTCGGGTTGTCTGCTAAAACGATGGTTAGGATTTGAGTCCGGAATGGAAAAAAATTAATCTGAAAAGAGAAGTAATTTCAAGAATGGGATTTAAGGCGGTTTGTCCGATGGCATCAGGGGAATTTAAAGGGGTTCTCAAAACAATTTCAGTGATAAATAACCATTAAAAGCTCATATCAGATGGACTTTTGTCTTCATGGGGTGCTCTTTGGCTTTTTCTTTTCATTTGGGAGGAGTGGGTAGACATTAAGGTTGAAGGATTCATTTGAACATGATTGCATAATAACACAAGTATTGATGGTAATCTGTTGTCTATTAAGAGTGTGTGGAATTTATCCTTTAACTCCAAAACGAAAGATGGCACTGAGTCTTGTTCACAAATAGGTAAAACTATGCTCTCAAATGGTTACGAGTTAGTCAGTTTCCTTAGTTTTCAAACTTTGGAAGGAATATCACACATTGATCAATCAACGAGAGCTTTGTTGGGATGCTTTCTTTTTTCAAATGGAACAAACACAAATATAATTCCTAAAATGCCTTTAAGGATATTCCTCAATGTCTTGGCTGTTTAGGAATTTGAGAGGCAGATGATTGCTTTGTGTTCTATATTCTTTTAAACTGGGGAAGGAATATCACACATTGATCAATCAATGAGAGATTCAACAACTGAAAGAGTGGTCGTTTCTGTGGGATATTTCCTTTCTTCAAACGGAATGAACAAATATAGAATCTAGAATAAAACCCTAAATGTCTTTCTGAATGTTCCTCAATGCCCTAGCCATTTATGGATTGCAAGAAGCAGATGATTGTTTTGTTTTGCCTATTCTTTTAGATGTCTTCTTTAAAACATGGTTTGGATTTATTGTTCTATTCGATTGATAACATCATCTAAATATGAAAAATTGGCAGTGAGGATGCTTAGGGAAGAACTGCAGTTACTCCAAGAACCTGGATCATATGTCGGTGAAGTTGTCAAAGTAATGGGGAAGAATAAGGTTTTAGTTAAGGTAAGTAGTCATCCTGTCTTAATATTTTATAAATAAGGAAATTGACAATGAATTGGGATTTCCATATCATAATGTTTGGAATTTGGACTTTTCAACTGAAGTTACCCGCTGCGTCCTTTCCTCTATCCATCTAGGTGCACTCAAAAGTAAATTTTTTATTTTTATTTTATTTATGATAAGTACTTTAATATAAACTTGCAGCTTCACTTTTAACAATTTCATTGCATTCAATGCCTGTATGAAGATTAAAGACCCCTTTGTTCTTATTTTCACGTGCTTAGGTTCAATTTATTGTATTGCATCGTGCTTTAATAATTTGGTTTGCAGGACAATCATTTTCTACACCAAGCGTAGTGCTTCATAAATCTATCAATCTAATGAATGTCTATGAAACTATGCTTATATTTAGAGTGTTAGGTATTAAAGATCATTGTGTTACATATAAAGTGATATCTTTGTTTGTATGTGCTCAAAATATTGATTTAGATAGACGAGTCTTCTGTATATTCATGATGGAGGTAAGGTTCAAATGGAGAGTTGAGGCAATGTTGTTGGTCCATTGTAATAAGTCAAGAAAAGGTTGGCTGGTTGGAAGCGGCTATATTTATCTAAAGGGGGCAGGGTTACTCTTATTAAGCGTACCCCTCTCCAATCGTCCCACTTATTTTCTTTCATTGTTTCCATTGCCTACAGATGTGGCCAACCGGATTGATAAGTTGTTTTGTGCTTTTTTATGGGGTGGTATGGGAGAGGAAACTAAATTCCATCTTTTTAGTTGGAATAAAGTTTGTTCTCCTATCTTAGTTGGAGGGTTGGGGTTTGTAACGTGAGGATATTTAATAAGGCTTTATTGGGAAAGTGGCTATGGATATATCAATCGGAAGGAGAGTCACTTTGGAACTTTGGAGGGAGGTCATTGATCGGAAGTATGGAAGTGCTTGGGGGGGTTGGTGCTCTAATGAAGTTTGAGGGGTTTATGGTGTGGGACTTTGGAAATTCATTAGAAAGGGATGGGAGAGTTATGTCAGTCATGTTAGTTTTGATGTTGGAGAGGGATCTAGGATCCGTTTTTGGTTTGACATTTGGTGTGGTGATTGAGCCCTCAATAGTATGTTTCCGGTTATCTTTTGATTGGCATCCGATCGGTACACTACAGTTTTTAATTTGGTTTGTTGTTCTAATGGCTCAATCCAGTGGGATATTTGTTTAACTAGACCTATACATGATTGGGATATTGACGAAGTTTCAGCCTTCTACAGTTTTTTATACTCTTTGAGGTTTGGTGGTAATGATGAGGACAAGATGTTGTGGAAGTCTAAGGGGAGTAAAAAGTTATGTGTTCGTTCGTACTATAAGTTGTTGACTTCTCATAATAGTCCTCAGTTTCCTTGGAAGTGTATTTGGAGGTCTCACGTGTCTTCCAAAGTTGCTTTCATCACTTGGACTGCCTCTCCTGGGAAAATCTTGACATTGGATAATTTAAGGAAGCAGGGTATTATTGTTATGGATTGGTGCTTCATGTGTAAAAAGAATGGGGAAACCGTGGATCATCTACTCTTGCATTGTGAGGTGGCAAGGGCTTTATGGGATGACATTTTTGGTAGAATCGGCTTGGCTTGGAGTGGTTGATCTTCTAGCATGCTGGAAAGGGCTTCATGGTTGCACTCAAGTGGATGCGGCTTGGAAGATGGTTCCTTTGTGTCTCATGTGGTGCATTTGGATGGAAAGGAATGAGCAATGTTTTAACAACAAGGAGCGTACTTTGGAATTTCTTTGTGCACTCTTTGCTGTTTTGGTTTTCTGTTTTAGTGATTAACGAATCTTCCGTTCATGATTTTCTGATGTCGCCTTCCATTCCCTAGAATGTACTTAGGTGCTTTCTTTTGTATCCTTCCTGTGTATATGGGCTTAGCCTATACGTTTGTTTCTAATAAAACTTCTTACTTATCAAAAGCAAATGAGGAATACACTAGTGAGAACAAATGGTTTGATATCAGTGGAAATATATGGTATCGATACATTTTTTTACCTAATGTTGCATTTCTTTTTCTCAGGTTCATCCTGAAGGGAAATATGTCGTTGACATTGATAAAAATATTGATATCACAAAGATCACTCCATCAACTAGAGTTGCTCTCCGTAATGACAGCTATGTTCTTCATTTAATCTTGCCAAGCAAAGTCGATCCATTGGTCAACCTTATGAAAGTTGAAAAAGTTCCCGATTCTACATATGATATGATTGGTGGTCTTGACCAGCAAATTAAAGAGATAAAGGAGGTTTCTCTCGTGCACTTTCTTTCTGCATTACCCCCCAATGTTTTTTTTTGCGGCTTCAGTCAGAAAGTTGTAGGTTGTTGATGATACAATGGTTTATTCATGATTTGTAATTATCTTTCTAGGTGATTGAGCTTCCAATTAAACATCCTGAATTGTTTGAGAGTCTTGGAATAGCTCAACCAAAGGTAATTTAATGCTGCCAAGTTGTCATCACTTATTCTTTTTTTAACTTAATTGACACTGATGCTCATGGTTTTCCCTGACTCTCTCTCTCTCTCTCTCTCTCTCGCTCTCTCTCATAATAATAGGGTGTTCTGTTGTATGGGCCACCTGGTACGGGGAAAACACTGTTGGCTAGAGCAGTGGCCCATCATACCGATTGTACTTTCATCAGAGTTTCTGGTTCTGAATTAGTTCAGAAGTACATTGGAGAAGGTTCCAGAATGGTTAGGGAACTCTTTGTTATGGCCAGGTTTGCTTGATCTTCTTCATCTTTCACTCACTTGATTTCTCCTGGCAATGTTGTATTAATTCTTTAGAATATTCACCCATGGCACCCTTTTGTTTACATTTATTTTATGTTTCTTATCAGAATTTTTATTTATATTTTTTTGTACCTAGTTAGGCTTTGTTTGGTTTATGGAAAATTAGATTAGGAAAAGATTCTCTGGGCAATGCTGTGCTTTGTGTTATCTACGAATTTCATCTATGAAATAAATATGGTTCCTATATACATGTATATCCAGGAATCACTTTGGAGCATCATAGAATTTGTGATATTGGAGAAATCTCTCTTTTTATGAAGTACTTCCATCGTGGAATTACCTTTAATCATTCATTAGTCTACCTCTCTATAATCTATTTAGTCTGAATATGCCAAAAAATTATTATGTGATCTATACATTATAGTTATCATTTTGTATATGAATTTCTCCCTTTGTTCTTTGGCAGAGAACATGCTCCATCTATCATATTTATGGATGAAATTGACAGTATTGGATCTGCTCGAATGGAATCTGGTAGTGGCAATGGTGACAGTGAAGTGCAGCGAACTATGCTGGAGCTTCTCAACCAGCTGGATGGATTTGAAGCATCAAACAAGATCAAGGTACTGGGATGCAGGTTGGGTAGTTTAGACGTGGGTAATATTCTTCATGTGATATCTACCTAGAATTACCTGCGTTGTTGACAGGTTTTGATGGCCACCAATCGGATTGATATTCTCGATCAAGCCCTTCTTAGGCCAGGGCGAATCGACAGGAAGATTGAATTCCCTAATCCTAATGAGGAGGTGTGTCACAGTGATTCTACCAGAGCATGAATGCATTTTAGAATGTACTTTTGTATGGATATGTTCATATGTCAATATTTTCACTTACTCTCCATAATAAGTACCTTTGCTATTCTTTGTTTTGTAATTTATGTGCAACTGTTTATATCCTCAGTTTTTGTTTTGATTGGAACTTAGGACATGTTTGGTTAATGAGATGAGATAAAAATTTTGTGAATAGTAGTGAAATAGTTTGTGAATAGTAGTGAAATGTTTGAGTTAGATGTTTTATTGAGTTTCGGAAAAGGAGAGAAAAAGTTAAATAAAAATATTTTAAAGTTAAAAAATTGTTTGAATATAATTTTTGTTTTGAAATTTGAAAAAGTTGTATTGTTTTTTGTGTTTTGTTTGGAAGTTTGGAAAAATTGTAATAATTAGGTAATGATTAGATGAAAAATTTAAAAATTTGAAATTGACAAGTGTTTTGTGTTTAAGTGATGTTTGGAAATGAAATTATGAGAAGTTTTGAAATGAGATGAGATGTTCTCAACTCATCTCAATTCTCAAACATGGCCTTAGTCACTCCGTAATTTTACGTTATAATTTGTATGTCCCATGTTTGTTTCTGTTGTGATTGGAACATAATCACTTCTATCTCTTAATGGTCGAGGACTAATATTCAGGGCATGTTTGGACAACACCAAACATCCCCAAAATTCTCCAAATTCCCAAAATTTCTCACAACTTTATTCCCAAGCATCACTTGAACACAAAATACTGCTCTATTTCAAATATTAAACTTTTTATCTAATTATTACTCAAACACAAAAATCAATACAACTTTTACAAACGTCAAAACAAAAGTTAAATTCAAACAAGTTTTTAACTTTATTTATTCACTTTCACAAACTCCAATACGATACTTATTTTAAAAAATATTTTTATTTAAACGTTTCTTTCTCCTTTCCCAAAATTCAATAAAACATCTTTAGTCAAACCATTTCACTACTATTCACAAAATTTTGAGATACTCCAAGCATGCCCTTAATCTACTGAAATGTTGTTTTTCTTATACCATGATTGACTTGCAACAGGCTTGTATGTCTAGACAATCATGACTAGTGTGGCTGTCATATATGTCCCATGTACTTGGGCCATGCCTATTTTCATTAATAATTTATGTTACTAATAAAAAAAAAAAAATTGACTGGCAATCAGATGGAATATGCACCTTTCTGGTGTTTTTGTTTTTGACTAATATGATATGTACAAATGCATTTATCAATATAGCAATTGGACCCTATAACATGCTTTGTCACAAATACATTTCTAGCATGGTAACAATATGTTATTATTACAAATTGCATTTCATTATTTGTGTTGTTAATAAAATGCAGTCTCGTCTGGATATATTAAAAATACATTCAAGAAGAATGAATTTAATGCGTGGAATTGATTTGAAGAAAATAGCAGAGAAGATGAATGGTGCATCTGGTGCAGAGCTTAAGGTAATGTTTCATGTCTTCAGGCCATAGATGTTATCTACTTCTTTCTTGATTGAACCATATATGGTTGTGGATAAATGGATATTATTTGGTGATTTTCTTGTAATTCCTTGGTTGAACTTGACATCCTTTTGTATATGATGTTTAGACTCACTTGATCGGTAGTTTGTGCTTGTCAAGTGCATTGATACCTTTCCAGAACCTTTTTTTTCTTAATTCATCTGCCAACTTCCGGTGCTTCTATATTTGAATCATAACTTAGCCAAATCTTATATTGATTTTTAGTGATATTCTTTGTTTATAAAAGCAGCAAAAGATTTGAACTTGAGCAAACCCTTTGTTGTTGTTACGAACTGTTTAGATGAATTAATCTTTGATGGTAATAAGATTAAAAAAAAAAAAAAAAACTGTTTTACTTAGAAAAAACAAAATAAAACTTTTTTAGTTCTGGGGAAGGTATCAGTGTAAGGGTGCAAACCAAATACTGAACCACAAGGGGTTTGTTCTCTTCAGACCGACCACACCAAACCATCCCAGGGTCAGGCTGCCCACCCATGCGAACTCTGATGGTCGGTGGTCAGTGTGTTCTGGTGTTCTTGGTTTGGAGAGAAGCTGAGAAACTGAGAAGTGAGGAGAGAAATATAAGATCACTGGCTGGGTTTCATCTCCGACGTATTGAACAATATTTGAAATTTGCCGTCGGTTCAGCCTGATTCGGTTTTTCAAAGTACAGAAACCAAGGCCTGACCAAAAACCTTTGGATTTTGAAAGGATTATTCCACTGACGGAGCCAGGGCTGGAGAAAGCTGGCCAGAACCGTTTGGTCCGGTTCAGTTTCAGCCAGACGGTTGGGTCCAGTGGTATCTCTTGAAGAAGCCCTATATATCCACGGCTGGAGTTTGAAGAACCTGGCTGTTTCCACACGATTGGCTAGTTCCCCGGCCAGATTAATTTACCTCATCAGCCATGGGCGGCTGTGGGTGTACAGCTACCAACTACAGATTATTTGGTGAAATGTTATGTTAAGAATGTTGCAGGTTGCCAGGTAAGCAGATGTTATTGCTTGAGCGTGTTGAATCTCTGGCCGTTATGTTGCATTTGGTTCTGATCTTGCTGGAATTTTCTTCTTTTTGAAATCACCTTTATTTCATTCTATTGGCATAAATAGTGCTCAAGTCTCTTGGTCTGGATCTGGACGGTATGTTCAGTACAGTCGTCTTAATGCTTTTTTTAACACAACACATGTTCTTAACTGCTGCTCTCCTAATGGTAAAAGAGCAATTACTTGTTAAAAAAACAGTAAGAGAGGGATCACGCTAGTCATTGGGTGCTTGGGATTTGTGTTTACAGTTTACACCTTTTTTAATTTTTGTCTACAGGCTGTATGTACGGAAGCTGGGATGTTTGCTTTAAGGGAGAGGAGGGTTCATGTAACACAGGAAGATTTTGAAATGGCCGTGGCGAAGGTAATGAAGAAGGAGACCGAGAAAAACATGTCGTTGCGGAAGCTGTGGAAGTAGTGGTATTCTATGTTCTACTTCAATTCTCTCTATCTCAACCTTCCCTTGAAGCGTTGACCTGTGGCTGTGTCATTGACACAAGGCCAGCAGCGATGTTCTTCCATGTATTACGTATTGTTCTTTGAGCCTGCATGGATATGAAAACAAAAGGATGTTGCCTGCTTTAGTCGTTGAACATCAGTTCCTCCGGCCTCTTGTTTATTTTATTTGATTCCATCTTTTCTGGCGAGATGTTATATTCAAATGTTCTCCATGTGCTGCTAATTTGTGATATCTGACTTTTAGCTCTTTGGCAATGATTGCTACCTGCAATAGAACAGAAATGATAGGCTAAAAAGGTTAGAGCTACCATAATTTTCGGGAATTATAAGACTCAATTCCGGAACTTGTGGAAAGGGATTTATTGAGCGGACGAGGATTTCTATAATTTCTTGACTCGTGAATCTAGAACTAGGAGTCTAGGAGTGTCTCTTTCTGAATGGTAAAAAGTGTCATAATTTTTTGCATGTTGGAGGAGGCCCATACGTGACAATTATGATAAAAACAAATGGGGTATGGGTGTGATGGTACTCATCAATCCGGCCCACGCGTTTTTTTGTTTATATCGGACCGCCATTGCTGACCAAGGTTGGTTGTGTTCATTCCTGGCTCTCACGCTTGACTTTGTCAACCAGGTTGTCTATTTCTTCACGGTTCACAACTTCCAACAAGTTTTGTTTTTTCTTTATTTGTGTCCATCTTCTGAGCAACTTCCAACCTGATCCCGTGGTAATTTGCAGTCTTCGTCTCCGTATTTGAAAGGGGGACTCCTTCGAGAAAAATGCACAATCACCCCTACTTTCTACTGCTTCGCTGCGATTTCTTATTTAATTTTTTTATTTGATGATTAAGAAAGTATTTTTTTAATAATATTATATTTGTATTTTTTAAAAAAATATTAAGAAGTGTTAAAAAAATACATGTACAAAAACAATTAAAAAAAAATCCTATAACTAATCTATGTGTTAAATAAGTACAACTTTTTTAAATTTTTGTACAGGATAAAATAAATAATTTAATTTTTTTAAATTTTAAAAGAAAAATAATATTAAAAAAATATATTTTAATAACATTTTATTTTATTTTTAATTTTAATCTTATCTCATCTTATCTATAAAATAAACGAGGCTCAAGAATATAAATAACTAATCTCTTTGTGTTAAAATATAAATACCATGTCATCTATATTTCGAGAGTAGGTAATTAATAATCTCTTACGCTATTATATATAATCAGTTGGTTTGCTTTCTTTTTGGGAGGACGCATCTAATCTGGAGGATATAAATCAATAGTCAACATGCATTAATAGGCTATAGCGAACCACAACCACCTTCACCTATAGATATTTACAGATGGATTAATATCTAAACGTGGTTATACAATACAAAGTCAACGTGCTGGTTGCTATTATTTATTGCTGCGGGCGGAGATTATTAATTAATGCTTATCCTAAAGTGTGAGGAATTTGCACATGGACGGACCATCATGTCCTCCATCTCTAATTCTATGATCTGGAAAGGTCATTGAAGCAAATATTTAACAGAGCTCAAACACATCCATCCACATGCTTATGGAACAAAAAGGAATTTCCACTCTAATTTTTTAACACCGATCGTAGGAAGAAGGATTCCCCACACCCTACGTGCACCCTTCCTTTTTTTTTTATTATCTGGGTTTGTATATACACTTTTTTTTTTTTTTTAATCTAAAGGATCCATTGACTTAGAATGATATCTTCTACTCTTAAGTTGTGGCCAGTTAAATATAAATTGAAGTTTAAGGTAAAATTTAAATGAGTCATTCGTAATTATAATATAATAAAATATAAATTTTTATATAAAATATTTTTAATATTTTCAATAAAATGAGGTTTTATTTAAAATCTTTAAATTTTTGAATTTATATTTAATACAATAATTTAAAATGGGACTTCAATACAAATTTTGTATATCAATTTGGTGAGATCTTTAAAAAAATTATTTAAAAATATAAATTATTCATTATATTAAATATTAAATTTAGTTTCATTTAATATTAAATTTATTTTATTTTTTCAAACAAAATGGAAAAAAAAAAAAACATCGTACTTTCATTTTTGTGGGGCCTTGCATTATTGCATAGGGTGGGGCCTTGGCAACGGCATAATTGGCGCCGGCCCTGTTTCTGGCATGAATTAAAAAAGGGAGCCTATGACTATCCTCGCCTTAACTTTAACGTTCCTCACACACTTCAGAAGAAATAATGTCGAGACGACTCCAATTTTTGTACTTGTCCCTGATCATCTTAATCTCCCGGTTCTTCCATATCTCCCATGGCGATGTTGGCACTGCAGCCCGGTATTCTTCCCCATATTCACGTAAGTAATTACGACCTTCAGAAAAACAAACCCAGTATTAATTACGAGCATGCATTAATGATATAGCCTTCATCAACACACTGATCTGTCTATCTCACACAACAATTTGCTGATCAATCTTTATATACATATTATATATAGCCACTCAATGTTTTGGGAGCGACCCATCTCAGTTTCCTTCCAGCAACTTGTTCGCTGCGGCCGGGGACGGGATATGGGACAATGGGGCATCGTGCGGGAGGCAATACTTGGTAAGGTGCATCAGTGCTTCACAGCCGGGCACCTGTGTTCAAGGCCAGACGATTCAGATTAGGATCATTGATTATATTGGAACAGCACCTTCTTTGCCATCAGTTAATGGTTCCACCATAGTTTTGTCCAGAACAGCTTTCCAGACTATTGCAAATTCATCAGTTGTTACTTCCATCAACATTGAATTTCAGCAGTAATCTTCTTCTTCTTCTTCTTCTTCTAAAAACCAAAGACTATTATCTCCTTTAATTTCCTTTTTTCCTTTTTTTCTTGGCTGGTTGATTATCTTTGTTATGGTTTACATGAGAATTCTGAAAGCACTCTGCATACATATATATCATGATCTGATCTTCTGTGCAGGGTATGATGATACGGAAAATGGCTGGGATTGATTCGTGTCCATCTCTCTGATCACGGTATGAAGCTGATTGTAGCCAGAGAACGAAGATCAAGAAGATGAATCATGCGATAATTGTGACTAAGACTACGTTTCGTGTTTGGAATTCTTTTCTTTTGTTTTCAACAATTAATCAATTCGTAAATATAATCTCATGAATTGTCTACATATCATTGTACGTCAGACGGAGTTTTATTAAATTAATAAATAATACTACAAATCAAACAGCGAAGCTTTGATTGTTTTGTAGTGGAAGTTTCTTGCGTGCTTCTTGGTTTAGGAAACTTTCAACCTCAACTTGTCCAAAACATTTACGCAACATCGATCATTTGAAGTCCTCAGATGAAATATCTAGCTGCTCGTGAATACTTGCCTTGTTAGAGTAGGACCGACGTACCCTCTATTATATATAATAAAGTACTTGGCACATCAAGGAAAGCTATAAATATATATATATTGTATAAAAATATTAAATTTATAAATCGATATGATTTGATGCAATATGTTAGATTTTAAAATTAATTTTATTATAAAATAGATAATATTTTATATGTCAATTTGTGTATTTAATTTTATATATTGGCAGACACGCTTTTTAAAGAATTTTATATGAACGTGAGAGACAAGTTTAAATATCCTGCAATATTATTATTTCCTATTCCAAATCTGGTCCTCAGCTACCGAGTTTTCTCCATATGTTAACAAATTAGAGGACTTCCATACCATATGTTTTTGTTTTTTTTCTTTAGTTTTTATATGTCTTTTCTCCTAATTTTCAACTAATACCCATTCAGATTGCCCACAAAAATCTGATCAAAATAATATTCTGATCACTTACTTCCGATCCTTAAGACAAATAAAAACTTCTTATAAATAAGAAATCATTCATTCACAAATTACTTTGGCGGATCTAATAATTATCTTTTTAAATAATTAACATGATATAATCTTGATTACTAAAAAATAAAATGTGTTAATTTGGATAAATAATTTAAAATGAACGGTACAAAATGTGTGTGAGAAATATTTTGGCTACAAAATAATTTTATAAAAATAGATCTATAAATTGACGCAACTTGATATAGTACAATAGATTATAAAAATATTAAATTTTATTATATATTATATAAATTTATATCAGTTTATAAATTTTTTTTGTTACTGTAGCATTTATAAAACTACACGTTAGTAAGGGATGGTGAAAGGGAAAGATGGTGAATAGTCAAGTTAGTCAACTGATTTTCTAAATTTATGATCAAATAGTAATAAAGCACATACGTACGTAGTCAAGACGCTAAAGCCATACATATCATGGTCGATCATGATGTTGGTTTTCGATCCCTTGATCATTCTCTCCATTTTGCATGGACTGGATGTAAAAGTATCGTGACTTTTAAGGTCTAGGTTTGGGTTTTGTGTTCAAACTCATGCAACCACTGAGAAATTAAACCTGATCATCATCCCGACAAGTCTGAACCCTCAAGAAACCTGTTTTTTTCTTTCTTCAGTGCCACGTCGTACGTATCAAACTTGGTATATATTTAGAAAAAGGGAGAAGTTTTTGTTGATGTTAGTAAGGATGAAGCTAACTTTTTCAATGCCCACCATAGAAGTTGAAACTCGTCAGAAACAAATAGATTAGAAAACTTTCTATTGGGTTTAAAGTGACACACATTTAATTAATATCTTATAATTGCTGTTTATAACGTCAAACATAATGTTTTAGACAATGCCTAAAAAACACATTTAATATCTTATTACTGTTTCTCTTCACAAATAATAAGAAAAAGCCCGTGGGAATTTGTAGCCACGTATTGGACTTAAAAATGTTTATTTTTGTCACCTTAACAAATCATAGAATTTATGGGTCCACTGGTGCAACCTCTATACTTATAAGTTGATGTGTAATTTGTTGTGAGACTCATTATAAGTATTAAAATAAACTAAAATATAATTATTTTTTAATAGTTGCTAATATATTATGATTCGACATCATGGTTTGTGTGTGTGTGTGTGTGACGAATTTGTAAATAAACTTTTATTTAATAATAATTAGATATGCCTAAGTAAACGAAAGGTTTTACTAGGGCCACTTGGATCAATCAAAACAACGATAACTCAAACAGCCCAACCATTAAAGGCCTGGAAAAAGCCCAAATTGTAGGTCCATGAATCCCCTGAATCTGGGTCCCACTCCACGTATACACACAGAAACGCTGGTGGATAGATAAAGACCCATTCCTTTTCTGCTCTGCAACTGCAAGTCTCTCAGAAATTTCCTTGATCTTGCCCTCAAATCTCAATCATTCCTTTCTGTCCACGCCGCCTTGGTAAAAGGTTCACTGACTTTTTCATCTGAGTTTCTTTGCAAGTTCAGGTAATTTTAATCCCATCTTTCCCTCCCTTAGTTACAATTAACTCAAAACCATTTGAGAGATTGATTGGGCTCTGATCGGTTGCTGATAGAACTGAGAAAGAGGACTTCAAATTCGAATGTGTGAGAAATTATAAATTTTCTTGATTTTTGTTGTTGGTGCTCTGGTTGTTTCCGGCCAAAAGGAGCGATAGGGTTTTGGTTGAATCTCGGTTGCTTTGATTTAACTTGCGAATCGGTAAACTTAGAGCTTTGATGTTTGTGTGTTGGTGATTGAGCTCAATACTAGGGTTTGGGAAGCTCTTTTTCGGGAAAATTCCTTCAATGAAAGGGGAGGTGCAGCTAGAGCCAACAGGTGGAGAGAACCCTAATGACTCCGATCCTCTGCTGGAGAATCAGGCAGATTCGCCCCCAGGAAGCTCCAGTGAGATCAGGAATGAAGATATCGAGACCGGTTCGATTCCCTGCTGTCGCATTTGCCTCGAGAGCGATGGCGAGCCTGGTGATCATTCTTTGTGAATCGCTTTGATTTTGGTTCTGATGATTTTTTTAATCAGAATTAAGAAATACTGGGGAAATGTAAATAAACTTTGAATTTACCCCTTAAATTGGACAGTTACTGCTGAATTTATTAATGTGAATACATTGAAAAAATAAAAATGCTCGGGTGGAGTTAAGTTTTAGTGACAGAAGATTTTTTATTTTTTTATAAAGAAAGACACCCTTCTAGACTTATATTCTTGCAACGTTCAACAATTTCTACCACACACACAATAAAAATTTATACTTGTTGCAGTGGCATGCATCTGCTTCACTTGGTCTAATGGCTGTTGTTTTAATTTTTTTAGAGGATGAATTGATATCACCATGCATGTGCAAGGGCACTCAGCAGTTTGTTCATCGTTCATGTCTTGATCATTGGCGTTCAGTTAAGGTAAACACTGTTGTTTTGGTTCTGAGAATATGAAAACTTGCCATTCAATTACTTCAACCAGTGGTTCTTCTAGTAAATGGTCTTATAGCGAATGTTTATATCCGTTCTACAGGAAGGATTTGCTTTCTCACATTGTACCACTTGCAAAGCTCAGTTTCACCTTCAAATTGCATTTTTTGAGGACAACTCTTGGCGCAAAGTAAAATTCAGGCTTTTTGTTGCAAGGGATGTTTTCCTTGTATTCTTAGCCGTACAAACTGTGAGTAATCTTGTCTTTCTTACTACTTAAGGAACAGGTTCTTGTAGATGCCATTTGTTTATTAATCAAGTATTTCGTTGTAATATAAAGGATTCATGCCCATATAATCAATCAGTTCCACTGTTATTAAAAAAAATAAATAAATTAAAAGCTGTGAGGATGTTTATTTTGCATGATATTAGTGAAAATGGATATCCAAATGCTTTTGCCGATTGATTTTTTATGCATAACATGGAGCATAATGCACAATGCATGGAGCATAATGTACTGATAAAAAAAAAAAAAAAACATGGAGCATAATGCATCTTAGTGGTGTATGCTTGCTGCAGGTATTGTATGATTTATAACTTATAAAAAAAAAAAAAAGGTATTGTATGATTTATAAACAGCTAAATTTATTTTTTCTGAAGTTTTTCTTCTCCTCAGTTACCTTTCTTCTCTTATTTAGTCTTCAATTTATTTGGTTATTGTTGGTTCCAAATAAACCGTTTGAACTATTTTAATGAGGAGCACTGCCCCCTGTTGAAATATAGGCTCGATAAAATGGTCCTATGTATATTTCCTTAGCTTTCACTGAGAAGGTTTTGATTTTAACATAACATGCTTCTTCTTCTTCTT